>QWTY01012203.1:0-34896 GCA_008033365.1 Pseudorectes ferrugineus
CTTAAAAAAACCCCATACAGCAAGTTCTGGAGAGTTCTTCCCACTCAGGAAGGCTCTAGGCCATTGTTTATATTCCCAGGTGCCATAACCTTGTCCCACCAGGGACAGCACACAATATGGGATCACAAGATGCTCTGCTCAGCTTATGGTCAGCTTTAGAGAAGAGCTGGATCTAAGCTGCTTAGTGAACACATTTGGGTTTTTTGGTTGAGACCTTCACAAGAGGCCCACAGAGCTGCTCAGGAGAAGGGGGATGAGCTCAGCAGAGAGGTGGGTGGGCTCTGTGGCTCAGTGGAAGCTCAGAAGGCTTTGTGTAGACTCGCTGCGTGCAGCTCCAAGGCAGCCTCTGCTCTCCCTTCAGAGGTGCAATGGGCCAGTGGCTGCAGCAGGCAGTGCCAGCCGAGATGTGCACAGGCTGCAAAAACATCTTCAAAGCATCTCACTCCTTGCCGTTTCCAAAAAGAAGAAAAAAAAAAAAAATTCAAGGTGCAAAAAATCATGCATTTGTGAAGGACCCTTACCAAGTATTTATTTACCATGTAAAATTGGTAAAAGGCTGCTTTATTTATTTTTTTTTTTTTTGCCCACCCCCCTACCCACTCCCTGTAGCAAACATTGTGTATCAATTGGTTATTCTTCTCACCTTTTTCTTTTCCCTCATATTTTATTGTGGGCAGGGGGGTGATGAAGGAGGGGGAGTTGTTGCTATTGTTGCAAGGAAGATTCTGGAATCTGTGAACACAAAGTATTAGTATTTTAAATAATGAGAAAAAATTCCACATGGAAAGCTCATCTGGCTGTGGCAGTTTGTGACTGAATGAGAGAAAAGTGCCCTAGAAGCTATTCATTAGGAATTCACTGGAAGCTCTCAAACAAGCCTGGCAGAAGCTGAAATTGAAGTGGTCTCTGACCTAATTTTCTTCTGCATGAAACATCTGCATCAAGGCACTCTTTGATGTATTCCACTTGGCTCTGTCTACAGTATTGTATCACATGGCTTCAGCGTTGCCTCAGTTTTAAAAGACATTTCCATCCTGTAGAAGGTAATGTGATGTTACTGTTACCCAAACTAATCACTCAATGTGCTCCCGAAATAGAAACAATAGAGGTTCAGACAACGGTGTCTGCTTTGCAGTCGTTGTTGCTGCCTAAGCTCACGGTTTAAAAAACCCAGATCTGTGATATTCATCTCATGTAATTCATCAACACCAGGAAGGGGAGGGAGAGGGGGGGGAACTGTGAGCCTTCTGTGTAATAGTATGTCAGAAGACACAATGCTTTACATGTGTGAGCTCTGCATTCCTCGCCGCTCCAGCCATGCAGTCAGTTCAGCACATTGAACACAAAAACGGGGAAATGTTGGAGGACGTTATCATAAAGCCTCAACAGAAGGAGCTCCTGGTTTTCATTTTGCTGTTTGTTCTCTGCTGATTGACACCCAAAGCTCACGGTGAAAGGAATGTGAGCATGTTTGTGTAGATGCGTGGATGATGTGTGATGTATTTTGAATATATATTTTCTCCCCTCCTTTTCTTGTCTGCACCACAGTACACATTTCAGATCCTCTCTCAAGCTCTTCTCCAAGTGGTGTATAAAAACATAGCTGCACAAAGATGTTTCTAAATACGTACACACATACATTTTACACACATCTACACAGATAAATGATATAAGAAATTTTTAGGGTCACTTCTTTACTTTGAATGAATAGATCTCAGGCTTCTCCAGAAAGGTTTTCTGCTCAGTCTTACCTAATGGCATGCTGCTGTTTCCCCAACCTTGCTTGTATTATGTGAATAACTGTGGTGTCTTTTGTATTCCACCCCCTGAAGAAGAATCCTTTGAAATTCTAAATGACTGTGCTGCAGATTTTAATGTCTGTCTCTTAGAAATAGCCAAGCATTACCCACTCATGGAGCAAGATGCAGCAAGCCTTTTGAAAGTTATTCAGACTGCTTCCTCAGCCTCATGAGCGTGTGCGTGTGTGCGTATACATGTGCTATTTAATTCTCTGAATGTATGGCAGGAATACTTTATTTCCCTGTGAATCACTTTCTCTCTCCTCCTGTCCATCCACTCCACCCCCCAGATCTCTCCCACTTTTGTTGACATGGGAGAAATAAAGCTAACTGTCTGGGGAGCTTGTACAGGTCTTGTGGGTACAGCGTGAGATGAGTTGGTAGCTCCTCAGTACGGTTCCTTGCAGAGATCAGAAAGAAAAGGCAGCCCTACTGCTACTAATTAGATGCCTCCAGGGTAATCACAGCAGAAAAGTCACGGCCCAGAAGCCTCAAAATAGCCTGCTCCCTGGGGTTATTTTCCCAAGTTTGGGCTGAAACGCTTCGGGAAGGCAGGGTGGAAGGAAACAGAGCCCCACTTCTGTCTGGCTCTGCAGCTGGCACATACCTGTGTCCTCTGCCTGGTGCTTCTCCTTTAAGACCACGTTCCTTTGCCTCACTGATGTGTGGAGGACTTGTATCTGGTAGCAATGGGTATAATTAATTCCTTATACAAACAGCTGCTCCATCCTGTTGAAATAACGCGTTTTGCTGTGCTAGGAGCCGTGCACACTACGACAGCCAGACCCAGCTCTGGAGGACTTCCCCACCAGTGCTGTGTCCTGAGACGAGGGGGACAGGCAGGGAGAGGTGAAGGGATGCATCCCAAGGTCGCTCTGCAGTAGCCAGGAAGCAAACTCCACCTCGTCTCCTGACGGCCAAGCTGCGGCACTTTGAGGTGGGAACACCCTGTCTCATCTTCTGCAGAAAAGCACCAGGCCAGTCCTCGGTGCCTGTTGCCAGCAATAAATCTCCTTGAACTAATTTTGTAAAGGACAAAACCAACACTGTGCACAAAAAAAAAAAAAAAGAAAGGATAAGAAAGAAAACCACAAAAGACCCTTTGCACGTCTGTTGTTTCTGGAAGGGCCGCGAGGAGCAGGGCACCACCTCTCCCACCACATTCTCAGATTATAGCCCCCCCAAGGTGTTATTTCAGAGAGCATATTTAAATAAGAAAAGACAAGATCTTCCAGCAAGCGCTGGGGTTGATTTACACTTCTGCATGGACGTAGTTGGCTGTGGATGGTGCCTGGCAGAAGCTTATCATGCCCACTCTAAAAATAACAATCTCCAGTGGGCAAGATCTGCTCACTCAGACCCAGCCTTGGTTCTCAAACAGTGGCATGACATTCAAAAGTGTCTGAGAGAGTCTTTGGCAGGTGTGTGATGCTGAATAATCCAGAGAGGTCATGGTAGCAGGGCTTGAAGCAAGTGGCTCCTGCCCAAGGAGAAGCCAGGTTTTTCCCCCAAGCCTGGGAGAAGTGGAGGGATGGGGTTTGCTTTCTGGTTTTTCTTTTCTTTTCCTTTCTTTTTTTTTTTTTTTTTCCCTCACATAATTTTCTTTTTATTTTAAAAAGATTCCAACCAAGTTATGGGTGGATCATGCGGGGATCCAAATAATGAAGAGATGTACTTTCCACGTAGACATTTTGTGTGTAGAACTGCCACAGGTTTTTATTGAAGCGGGACAGAATTTGGAGCATTTATGAACTGTAATGGCCTTGTGAGAGAATTTAAACATATTTCTTCAATGATGAATGCAGTTCCCTTCTCTTTATGTCCAACAAATAAAGCTATTTGGACAGCCTCTGCTTTTTTTACTGCCTTGAATAAAGTCAATCAAGTCTTCTTTGCAAGATCCTGTGAATGTAAATTTACACCAAGAATGTGGCTTAGCTCAGTAGAAGGTGACTGAGAAAGAAGATGGAAAACTTAAGTAAAATCTCATTATAGCTTGGATTTCTTTTTTTCTGAGATGTTGAAATTTTCCTCTAGAAAATATTTTAAAAGAAGGTATTAAAAATAATCTTTGGGGGTTTTATAAGCTTTTCTATATTAGTGGCAATTAAGGCACACCATGGACTACATCTTCCTAATAACAATTATTTTAATTTATAAAAAATCATTAAAATATTGGTAAAATAAATTAACTGTATTCAGAATTAAGATAGTCTGAAGAGAAATCGTGGTGTTAATATTCATGAAAGAATTAGTGAGGAATTAAGGCTTAATTTCATTGGTATGATTTTGTTTCCTTCTTTTATTTTTGTATCTTGTTTTCAGTTTTTATACCTTTTTTCCAATTTTTATTTCTTTTAACATTGATATGCTATGTAGATATTAAAATATTTCTGGGCTGCAACGAGTCAAGACTAGGAAAAGTAGATCTGAAAGCATTTTACTGAGATGATTTACAGTTTAAAAAAAAATCCCAATTAAAATGTTGTCTTCACAGCAGCCACTGGAACTGAAATTTCCATGACTGCAGAGAAAGAGGTAAAAGATATATGGAGATTGAAACCTTCATCCTGTTCCATTCCTCCTCTGAAATCTTTAAGGAGCATTAAATAACAAGAAGTGTAGGTAGCGAGGAATTGCAGAGATCTCCAGTGTCAGCTTAATAGGATCTGATCAGCCCTGGCAGGCGTTCTGTACTCCCTGGTGGAATCTGGAAAAACCAGCCCAGGAAGGCTGAAAATAACAATCATCATTCCCTTTTATCAAAATCTGACTCTTTAATCATCCTCTCCTCACTTCAGACCAACAGTTTTGGGTTTACAGCTAAAGCCAGGCCTAACAAAGCCTCGGATCCACAGTGGCAGGAAAAAAATCCATGTTTGGGGTAAGGAGTCCATCTCTCCATAGGAAATTTTGGCTGTAGCTGTGCTGGGGTAACAAAGTAGGAGATGAGGAGTGTCCAGAAAAATCCTTTGGGAAAACTGGGAAAAGCAAAGCAGCTCTGTCCTCGGGTGTTGGGCTGTGGAACGTGAGGGGAGCCAAAAAAAAGAGAAGCGTTCTCTTCATTCCATGCACTCTGCTGAAAAGTTAAACCAAATACACGATTCCAGCTTACAAATTTCTAAGTTTATTTTGGCATGTGTTTAATCATTTAGGAATGGGGCTTATTTGAGAAAGCCTCTAAGTACCCACTTAAAACAAAGCAGATATTTAAGGGCCTCATTGAATAAGTGTTTAAAATTAGGAGGTGCCCATCTTCTTAGTGTAAAAAAGAAAACCCAACAAAAAGTCCCAAACCAAACCCTAATTAAAACTGAAACAAGCCTTCCTTCATTAGTACTAAGTGGTAATAAGCTCTCCAGCCAAAGAGCTGTTCTGAACTTTCTAAATATTTAATTAAACTAAAAGATATTGAACCGGTATCTGTGTAATCATGTTTACAGTAGGTATGAGAGCATGCAAGACCTACCTGCATGCTATTGTTGCTCTGACTCTTTTTTTTTTTGGAAACCTTTCAAAAAGTTTCCAAAGTTTTTAACTCCTCTTGGAGAGTTCTCCTGCTGGAGAGGCTGAGGTATTGAAACACACCCTTACATAATGTCCCTTATTTGGCATAAAATAAAAGAATAAAATTGTGGAGATATCTGATGGCCAGAGATTTTTCTTGTTTTGCTCCTGCAGGAATATTTTGGAGAGATATTTATCTCTCCTGAACTTTTTACCGAGAGAGAAAAGAAACTGAGATATCAGGTGAGATAGGAAACTGCAGTTTTAGTTCTGCTTTTGGAATACAAATTCTGTGAGGGAACTGTATCTAGGTGAGAATTTTAAAAGGGAATAGGACTGTCAAAAGCAGCCCTAATATTCTGCAGACTTTGTATATAGCTCCTTAGTGGAAAACTCCAATTATCTAAACTTGATGGAAATATGGAATGTTTTTATCTCTGTGGAAAACCAGTTAATTTAACAACTATATATTAAGAAACACAAGCACCTAAGTGGAGCAATAAATTCTAGAAAGGCAGGACTTAAACTTCATAATTAAGATGCTCTGTATCTAGACTGGGTATACCAAAAACTGTGCAGACTGAGGAGAAGAGCTCTGATTCACCAGTGTTTATTTTAGTCATATGAAAACTCCCACTGAGAGAAGGGGAATGTTTTAGAGGTGTATGAACAGGGTGTCCATAATCTCAGAACTGAGTAAAGCAGTAGAATAATTTTTCAAACAACTGCTGTCCATCATTAACAAGCGAAGTGAAAGCAGTTGAGTTCTTTTTAGATCTAAATCATCAAAAGGAAGAAGGAGATTATTTAAAAACAGTTATTAAGGGAAAACAATAAATATTCATCACTGTAGCCAAGACTGATCATCAGTGAATTACTCATCTTCTCCAGACTACACCCTATTTTTCTATAGATAAAAGCATATTTTGCCTACACTTGCAAGTTGGGAATTGAACATGGGGATCTTGATGAAGAGAGGAATAGGAATGTCTAGGTACTAAATTAAGATTCTTTGGGTGTTTTTCCCTTTGAGCAGCAGTGATCCAGTGAGGACCGTTGGTTCCACAGGAATACAGAGAATAAAAATAACCTTATCAGGAACAGGAGCTGCTGCCAACAGAATTATTGCCACAGTGAAAAGAGTTACCTGGAGTGAAGTGTTCACTTCTGGTGCTCCCAGTACATGTAGGCTTGGAGGATTGAGCCTAGGAAAGAGCCACAAAAATTATATTCTGCATGTGGATAAACATGGGGATGAACATGAGGGAGTGAGACCTCAGCACTGCCAGGGACAGGGAGAAATGAGGCAGTGGATACAAATTAAAGCACAGAACTTCCCTCTGAACACAGCCAAGCACCATTTTGCTGTAAGAGAGGACAAAAACTCAAAGAGATTCCCCAGAGAGCTGCTGGAGTTTGCATTTGTGGAGATATTAACAGGCAAACAGGAAACAAGCCTGGGGAATCTTTTCTGGTGAGAGATCTCCAGAGGTGCCTTTCAACCTCATCCAATCTGAGATTCTATGACAGAAAGGAAGAAAAACTAAAAAGCCTTCAACAGGGTCCAATGTGTTTGCTAATATCAATTCAAAAGGAAATGGATCAGAGGCATAAACCAAAGCTGAATTCTCCAAGGGAAATCCAGGTCAAGGTTTTTTATAACATGTTCCTGGATTAGTGCTCTGAGGTTTCAGAAAGGCTATGCCATTTGGACTTCAATAAGAGTTCTGTACATATAATGTGAATACCTATTAATATGAAAACCTCTTAATAGGAATCCAAAGCTCTGAGCGAAACCATAAGGTTCTGATTTTGTGAGCTGCCCATTTGAAGACACTGTGAATCACTTCATAAATTCTGTCGGTGTCCAAATGTCCGATTCAATCGCTGTTCAACCTTCAAATTTAGTCTTTTGGGGTTTATGGTTATTTGGTTTGTCCATTGAGGAGGATCAGTGGGGGGATCAGTTTATCCATAAAAATAACAGACTGGAAATAATAATAGGTATCTACAGTGGTGACTTTGAACCTGTGTGGAAGTTTGAAAGAATAGGGAATAATATAGAGTTAGTATTTAGCAGAATTTCTGTATATTAAAGTTACAAACAGACAAATGTATTACATCCATATAGATATAAAAAGCTCAAAAATTGTATGGATGATAAGAGAGAGAATCTTTAAGACAACAATATTAACACAGCATTTTCTTTAAAAACCCAGTCAGCTCCTAGGTCTGTGCCTGGCCCACAGGAAGTCTGTTCAACCATACCAGCAATATCAAAAAGTGCCACCTCTGCATTTTCCATCACTCCATGGCTTGCAGCCAGGAGTAATAAGTCACAGCTACAGCAAAAACCAAAATAATAGTCCAAAAAGTTGACTATAACAGCAGTGATGGAACCGTGAGGGCATCTAAAATCAAAAAGAAGTGGGAGAGGACCAAAATAGAGCATTGCAACTCTGGAGCTCTCGACTGTAAACTGGGGAGACACAAGTCTTAACTATGGCAATAAAAAGATTATTGGCTTATGAATGAGGTTCCTGCATCCATCTGGTTTGAGATAGAATTTTTGGCTGTAAGAGGTGCATTGTGCTCTCCAGTTTTCACCTTATAAATCTGTTTGTCCATAGAGTTGTTGGAAGAGGTTCCTGGATTCATCTAATATTATTTAAATGGCCATTTTATATAAATGCTTATTTTTTAAGTTCAAGCGAGATGAATAACAAATGTTCTGTCCACGTGTACAAGATATCTAATGGCAGGAGTTTAAGTAAATATTGCTTAGCATAAATAATAGTATATGAGGAAGACAGCGGGAATAATGAAAAATGCAATTAAGAAAGAGCTATTAAAATTAACTGCTTGAACACTCCAGAATTTGTTGAAGGATCATAAAAACAGCCAATGTTATTTTAAATATTGAATTAGAGGAATCTCTCTTCCGAACAAAACTCTCCCCAGAAACAGCAGAATCAATAATCCACCAGGAGACACACAGGCTGTTGCAAATTGTGAAATGAGGCAGCAGAGCACCAGAAGTGTAAGGGGAATTCAGCTTTGAATGAGTAAAATTCCATAAATGTCTTGTACTGATATGACTAAATTTTGAGCAGTGCAGAAACTTGGATAGTAAAGGCTTAGACACTGGAATATAATGTACTCTGATAGAAAATAAGATAAATTATGAGAATGATGGATGATTAATCAAGTAATAAACTAGAAAAATTTAACTGTATGTGTGAGACTCATGTAATAAAAAATAAGTTATCATGATCAAGATGTGATAGCCGTGCTGCTGCTCCCCAGCTGTTAACTTAAATAGAGGCAGCCCTCTGGATTTCAGAGGGATCTCATTCTCAGTTTAAAGACATGTTTTACTTCTGCCTTGGGGAGGGGGGACAGAGGGACTCTCAGAGCACATATCTTCCAAGATTGGAAAGGGTGGCACTGGTAAAATCAGGGTGTGGAAAGCAAGAGGGGAAATTTAGCAAAGTGTCTCCCTTCTCCAGCCTCTCTCCTTTGAGAATCCACTTTGTCTTGTTATGAGGGAGAGATTTGCATGTTTTCTGTGACTGTTGAACTGTCTGGCACCAATTCCTTTTGATCAAACAAAGTTTTAAGTGGCCTTGTTGGTCCTTCACTATGAATTTGCATTTTTCAGCCCTTTGGAAAGACTTCAAAATTCTTTAAGTTGTCTTTGCTGTCCGGAAATAAACCCCACATGCCTGGTAAATTTGGCAGTTCTGTCTATTAGCTTATTAAAGCCCCAAATGCCTGCGGTATATCTGTTCTTAGGCACAGTATTCAACAAGTGTACTCTGTCCCCTCTGTTGTACTGAATTATAACTTGAAATCATTAAAATTCAAAGGTAATGGTAGAGGAAATACAGATTAAATACAGGATTAAAGCGTTTCATTGGGATGGTCCTGTCGTTGCTCCTCAGCTGTCTCAATAGATATTTGCCATGAAATTCTAGTATATACTGGGAATTGCCTAGGCATTTTTTTCCTGATATATGTGAAATTAGGATTGCAAACACTGGATCCTGACCTGTACAGGCTCTATACATTCTTTTTCAAAAGATATCTTTACCTAACATTCCTAAATTGCCAAAGAAACTGCCAAACATAAAATCTTGTATGGTTCCAGAGCTGAGTGAAGCTCAGTTTCCTGTTCTGCAATTCCACTCCTCGTAGGTGCTGCATGGGAATGTGATTTTGTACAGCTCCCTGGATAACTGCACTTGATAACAAATTCAGATTTCCCCTATTAACTCCTCCTAATATTCCCTGTGAGAGATATCCAGATCCTCCAAGCTGGGAGATTAATGTTTAGTTAAGGAAAAGACTTCTCATTCTCTCTAGTCCTCTCTATAAATTGTCATTGTCTGAAATTTTGGGAAGGCAGAATAGTCTGATGCAGGTTTTTACCCACCATTAATCTTTGTATTCTGTAGAGCTGAGATAATCTGAGAAATATTACACTTTGTTAAACCTGCATGTTTATTTTCTATTATATGAAAGGCAGGACATCTGGTATGTGACACCAGCAGGTGCACAAGGTATTTCTTCAATTATTGTTATTTGTTTTAGGTGTACTAAAACAAATATCTTTGCTATCACTCCTATGAAGTATTTAAATAACCTACATTATGATTCCCATTATAATTAGCATAATCAAACAGAAAAACAAGTATATTTCAGAAGCACACCTCTTGATTTTCAAGTTTTACTAGATTTGTCTCTTTTCCTTTGTGTGCACAGTCTGTGCATAATTTAAACTTTTGCACAGCATAAAGGCAGTGGCACAGAAGGAAAGGGAGGATAATCCATTGATCATAGTGACAATAAAGCACTCAGGACATCCTTGTCCAATAACCTGCTCCATCACTTCCTTTCCTGTCCAGCCTTGGCCAGCCTGTTAGGTTTACAAGGCTATTTCAGGGTGAAATGTTCCCTGATAATCTGTCTTTTAGACTATCAATTTCCCATCTGTCGTGCAAAGATTATAACACTGGATTTACAATGGTGATATTTGACCTACACATGAAATTGCACAGGGCAATAAAGTTCTTAGGTGGCTCTTCAGACCTCAGCTTCACACAGTTTATTCCATCATGTCTTTTCTGAAATGGAAAAAGATGATTTCTTTGAGCCTTTGAATGTGCCTGGCCTAAGCCATGCCCAGGGGTCGTCTGGGAGAGTGAAGGCCAACAAGTTGGTGACTGGTCCTGCAGTTTCATTCCATGAACACATCACCAGTGCCCAGGAATATGCCTGGGCATGATTTAATTTCCTACTCTAGGTGTAGTCTTTCCCCACTCTGGGACTTTTTATGAGTAGAGGATGTCGGATGTAGGTACAGCACATTGAGAGTGGAAAGGATGTCCCTTTTCCTGACATAGAACAAAAGGTCCCTGGGAAAATCTGCATGACCTTCACCAGCTTTCAGAAGCTCAGATTTCATAAGGATGTATTGTGAGTTCCAGCTTGTTCCAATGAGCTGTATTTGAGCACATCCCAAATGCAAATCCACAGTTCAAAGGCTGCTCAATCATTTTCTGAGGAACTGACTGAAAATCTTTGGTGTTTTCACCAATTTTCCCTTCCCTAGTTAGTTTGAACCCCAATCCTCCTTTTTTTTCTGGCAGAATCGTGCAGAAGGGATGTCATGGCATTGCTCATGATGAGGTGACTCTTCACTAAGAGGTCCCTGTTTACTCAGTTTTGCCTTGAGGAGTGTGAATGAGGCTCATCCCCCAGAAAGTCAGCAGATTTCCGTGTGAACAGGATTGGGAAGGCCTTGCACAGCTGTAACCACTATTGTGGCTGTTTCCATTCTTAGCTCCACGGCGTCATTGCCTACAAAGCCTTTTAGGAAAAAGATGCTCAGTCGAGGGCTTTGAAAAAGGGAGAGCCCTATTTTTACAATTTGTGTCACCATCCTGTGTTTGAAAGTCATTATCCCTTTTCTGAAAACCACTTTTTTTTATTACTTTATGGGACTTACAACACAGCCAGAAGGTGATTACACTGTGAGGTGCGATGGTTCAACACAGAGTACAAACACAACAGGGACAGGTGGTGAAGGAAGGTAGAGCCTCTTCTTTCCTTGTTTGTGAGTTTACCCTCCATGAAATCCAGTCTGTGCCAGACTGCGGGATAATCTGCTTCCTTTTCCTGGAGGAGGCTGCTCTTTACAGCAGAGAATTTTGGGATCCTAAATTACTGCATAAACTGTGCAGGAAAGGGCTGTTTTATTTTCCCAGCTAAGCCCTGACTCTTGTATAAGTCACCTGCAGATGCAACACAGTTGTTTCCTTCTCTCTCACAGGTACAGGAATCGCTGGAGGCACGGCAGTAAAAGAATCACAAAGCTGGCAACCCTTTAGAAACGTCTGGGTAAGGGAATTATTCAACAGCACAGTGATTCATGCTCCCCAGTTCTGCAGAGGAGATGGTCACAGAGCTTTTTTTCCACTGGGAGGAGGGAGACAAGGGGCAGACAGGCTTGGCTCCACACTCAAGAGAAATGACTGTGAATTTTCTCATCTTTCCCTCAATATTTTCTCAGCTCCTGGATGTGTGGGAGGAAAAGGAAGTTATTCAGGATCTATTATGACTTTCCACTACGTTGCTGCATTTTGGATTAGTGTTTGTCTTACGTCTGCAGCCCATTGTCTCTTGAATGAGCGGATTCCTACCTCCCCATTCTGTTATCTCTCCATCGAGGCAGCTGAAATTGCCTGTGAAGAGACTACTGGGTTTGCTTATCAGGCCTGGGTAAAATTCCTTTTAAATGTACAGAAAGATTTCAAGGATTAGAGCATACCTTGGTTCGGGCCTATGGCATCAAAACCATATTTGGGAAATTTCTGGGTTTTAAGCTCTGATATCCATTCAGGAGGAATAATATAGGACTATTTAGAGCCAGCCTTACTCAGAACATTTAGGAAAAAGCAAAATGAGAGCTGAGACCCTACTTGGGAAGAGGAAAAATATCCACATAATTTTTAAAACCCCAGTTTGAATTTAGTGCAGTTTCTCAGGGATCCTCCAGAAACAATATCTTGATGGTTCCTCATATTTTTAACTCTTTTTAGCCTCCTCACATTATTTATACTGAGGGAATTGCCCTGCCCCCTAAACTCTGTGCATAACAAGAAAGATGTCTTATTAATAAAGTTGTATCGTTAAAAGTATTCCCTATTCTACATAATCTGTTGTAAACTCTTTAAGTACGAGGACTTTTTTTTCACAAAATGGAAACTAAATGCTTATTAATCTTTTCCAGGTGTGTAAAAGCAAATAAAAAGGCCAAACTCTAATCTATGTTTAACATTTTAAATAGAATCTTGCTGCACATAAATGTATGTTCTGACGCTGACCATTAATTTACCCGTTTTCAAGGTGTGTGGCCCTATTAAGTTGGGAAATTCATCTATAGCTCACACATACGTGCCTCTGTTTCTGGTAGCAGGGGTCTTTTGATATGTACCAAACACCAAAGCCTGACATCATTTTTTGGCAGGCACGTGGATATTTTGGGTTGTAATTGCTGGCTTGCATGTCAGTGCACTCCTGCTGTCTGTTAACCAGAACCATCTCCTTGTGCTTGGAGGGTTTTTTGCCAATCCCTTCTCTGGGCTCAGCAAATTAAGGTTTTTTCACCAGCTAAAAGGGTTTGATTTCCGTGTACAGTTCGCTTTTGTGCCATGCAGAGATGCCCAACTCTCTGTGCTTCAGCTGGAAATTCATATCCTGAAGTTCTGTGAACATTCCCTTGTACACTTTATTTTTACTTCCTCATTTAAGTGCTCGCAGTGAACATTCTCAGTGAAGTGTTTTGCAAGTGAGGGTCTTCTGGGGGTCATAAACAGGGTCCAAAATACCCTCTACAGCCATAACTCTTCTCTATACCTAATTTGGAGGGTTGGTGGTACCAGTGGGTGTTACCAGAAATATTTTGCTGTAAAGTAAGGCCATAAACATGGAAAAATGATGACAGGCATTACCACAAAATGGGTAAAATTTTGGTGGGCGAAATTTTTGGCAGCAATATTAAACTGTTTTGATTTCAGTATTTAGAAAACAATGAGGTAAAGTGAAGATTTATTCCTGCTCATTAACAGAAATCTCAGCCTTATCCTAGAATTTCCTTTTTGATAGAAAGAGCTGCGAAAGTACTCTGTACAGAGGGTGAGAAATACTTGTCTTTTACATGTTATAGAGCCAGATTAAAAAATATATGGCTTAGGGGCAGCTTAACTGGAAGAAGCTGAATCTTTTCAGTGATCAGAACCAAACTAATTTTTCTGGAGAGAGGATTTTCTTCAAATCACTCTGATTCCCTCAGCATCGATGTAGACATGTAAATCACTATGTGAAAACATCGTTGATGGATGCTTTAATTCTTGTCTAGAATTCCCTCAAACCAACTTGTAAGTTGATATTAGTATTTCTTCTCTGGTTTCTGGAAATTGCTGTTTACTGGTAAGATATGTCAGCACTGAAGAGTTTACTGGAACTTGCCCAGTTGTGCAAACCAAAATGCAAATAATAAGTAATATCACATATAAAAAATTGTATTTTTAGACATATAGTAGTTGTAAGAAATACTTCCCCATTCCCAAAAAGGAGTAGCTTGATATTCAGTCCAAATTAAAGTACTAAACATCTTTAAGGGTTTGACATACTTCATATCTTCAGCAAAAGTGGAATGAGGAGGTTTATGAAGTTAATATCACTGGTAGAGAGCAAGGTTTCAGTATCAAATACAGGAGCAACAGGTAAGAGAACACAGATCTGCTCATCTGAATTTGATTGAGCCTTATATTCTTGTTCTTAGGAATTTACAGGCACATGTCCAATCCTTTTTTTGTGGAGAATACTGAAGGTATTTAAAAAGAGAAAGAAGTCCAACAGCTGACGGACAATGTTCCTAATAAAAGTTCAAGCACACTGGGTGACATAAAAAGTGCTCAAACTGACGCTTAAAAAATGCAGGCAGTGTCCCGGAGAAGAAAAGAGCATTATTAATTAGAACTAAATAGAGAATTCTATGGAGACAAAGGAATAATCAGAAAGTTTTTCCACAGAAAGGATCTAGAAATTGTGGGAAATCTTTAGGTTATCCTCAAAAAGGATGTGATGTTGTTACAGAGATGTGGACACCAAGTGGTTTGTGTGGGATCCAATACAGGAGAGTCCTAAGTGATGGGACACCAAAACCATTCCCTTGCACTGAGGCAGCTTTATCCAGGCAATTCCTGGCATAGCTGGAAGTCTTCAAATCCAAATGAAACTAATTAAGGTTGCTCTGAAACTGCTGGCCCAGGTAATTTAAATCTGGTGCGCTGTTTCTTCTCAGTCTCTGCCTCTTTAGAAAAAATAGTGCCAGTTTCTACCATTTGCCTCTTGAAGGGCAGATTCTGTCACTCTGGCAGTGACACATCACCCCCAAACCGATCTCTGTTTTCCAACCTGAACGTTTCAGTGCTAAGCAGAGAGAAAGTCCTGGGGAGGGACCTGAGCAGTTCTAATTCTGGGCTGAAATCTGAGTGAAAAGGAGTAAGTTTTGGGAGAAGACCTATATAATTCCACGTGATATGATAAAAATCACTTCAAAATCCTAAAGGTGCTGATTTTTTTTCTTCCCCTAAGCCATGGATTCTTTCACAACCTAAGTCCCAGAGGCACAGTCCAGTGTTTCTCAGAAGAGTGACAACTGTCCTTGTGTGCTTCCCACATCCATTGACTTTATTTTGTTTTCTACAAAGTTCACTTAAAATGCAGGCTGGAAAAAATTCCCAAGCTGTTATCTAGAGGGAGCTCTTGCCTTTGACTGGAAACTGTCTCATCATAAAAAAGTACATAAACTTATTTGAAAACTGCATTATTCCTGGGTTTAGATGTTTAAATGGAATTGTCATTTAGAGGAAGACTATAAATTATTAGGTGCAATCAGATCTGATATGTTTTGTGCATATACATGCATATACATATATCCATAATATACATATATATATAATTATAAGAGCCAAAGATATAGTAGAATGCTTAAGGATTCTATGTGTCTTACAGTGAGGTCTCATAGTTTTATGAAATCATAAAATTTTTCACTAAAGCAACTTCTGAGACAACATTTTAGCTAGGTTATCCTGAGTGGAAATCAGTATTTCATATTTATTTATTTACTTATTTATTTATATATATGAATGTTCTCCATTTATTAAAGAAGTAGTTGAGCTGACAGGTTTTTTGTTTTAGTTGAACTAAAGAAGTTCTCAATTGCCAAATTGAAATCTGCCCATCAGCCTGGTCTGAATATGTTTTCCAAATTCTAACAATGGCAAGTATCAATTATCATTTGAAATGCTTCAGCTTACCAGTGGATTTGAAGGGAAAATTCGTTTATTTAGCAAGAGGAGATCCTCTGCTGTCTCATCAGCCCCATGCTGCTGAGTCTGTGTCTGGACATACTGGGTCAGACTAGATTTCAAAATAAATGTGACCATTATCTATTTAGTTCTCATTATTTTTCCAGCTTTTTTTCACTTTTGTAAACCAGAAAATTTCATCCTATCATCATGAATTTAAGAAGGGGTTTCTTTAGGTTTCTTTCTTTCCAAAAAATGAAAAGCACCCTGAGATACAATCTCATCCTTATTGCAGTCTCAGCCATACCATTTTCACCCTCATGTCTTAAAAATCCATTTATTTCCCACATTCCAGTTAAAACTTAGTGCACGAAGAGTACAGCTCAGGCTGTACTGACAGCTGCTTGTGATGGATGTGGAAGTGTGGGGTAACGTGATGCTTGTCGTATAAACCAAAGCTATCTTAGAGCACCCGAGAATTTGGGGCTGCTTTGATACAAAATATTTATGGTATTTTAGAAAAGCGCACCATGAGGGACAACGGCTTCTGTTTTTGTGTGGGGATTAACTACTGGGAAGGGTGATCAAGTGTGGAAAATCAGAATACGGGAGAGGCAGGCTCGGAGAGGAAACGTGTGATAACTGTGAGACATTTCCCTCTGGAGCTCTGGATGGGATCGATGTGCACAGGCCCAGATGGAATTGGGAGGGAAGAACCTGGGCAGACCTTTCTTTACTACTTTCAGTACTTTACTACTTTCACAGCAGGCCTTGGGCTGGGTGGAAGTCATTCAGCTTTGCCCTGGAAAACAGTGGGATACTGTCAATTTTATGAAATTCACTTTAGGAAGGTCACTTGGGAAGCTGATGCTCTCTTTGAGGATATTTTTCCTCAGCTTGAAGTCAGTTCAGATGAGCATCCTCTTCCTCTCTTTGCTTGCTGTAGAATCACAGAATCATCCTAGGAATCATCCATGGCTCTAACCAAATACATCCATGGAAAAGCAGCTGGAAAAAGAAAGGGAACTTGTCTCCAGCAATGCAATTCTGTACAACACAACCCCAGAACTGTGGGCCCACAATGAGATTTTGAAGCCTGACAGAGAACTATTAGTGCCTCAACTCTTTTTTCCTTCATGATTGTGGTGTTCAGCGTTCTGTGAAAAAGATAAACATAGGATGCAGTGGTAAGAAAATGTGTGAGTCCAACTTGTATCTTCTGCTGTGTATGTGATTGGTTCCCTAAATAGGTCTATTATTCTCACTCTGTGTAACATACTGTGCTTTAATATTAATATTAATTTCTGACAGGTCGGTTTCTAAGTTGCACCCTCAAACACTGCTCATAGCAACAAAGTTTTGCAGATAGTTGAATCTAGATATCAAAGTCTAGATCTGTTTTGGTGACTAAACCCTGAATTTTCATTTCTTTCCCAAGTAAAACACTGTTATTTGAGGAATTTGTCATATGATTCAGTTCCATAGAGTAGAGAAAATATGGTAACAGTCATAAAACCTTGTTAAGTGCACAGCACTGACAGGCTTTTCCTAGCTACACTTTTCCAGATCCCTACTCTTGCTAGCTTTTTTTCAAGATAGAGCAAACATGTGCCAAGTTTATTAGACCCATATCTCCCAGATGCATTCATTAGCCAAGATCCTTCCTGTCTGGAAGGGTGTTCCCAGCGAGTGTAGTTTGGCTTGCAAATCTGTGACCTGATTCAGAACAGGAAACTTCCAAACATTATTCCCTTCTCTGACGGCAGTTGAACTGTTCTGGAACAGAGATGGTAGTGAAGTAATCATTAATGACCTTTAATTCTTTGCTTGTATGTTTTAAGGTACTGAACTATTACCGTGGTTTCCCTAAGTCCAATTTTTATTGAGAAGTTGAATAATTGTTCAAGAGTCCATATCAGCTTTTTATTTTTAATTTTGAAGGAAAGCATGCTTAAGCATGAGTTAATGGTGATAGACATCCCTCAATGATTCATAATATCAATACATGAGGCAAGAATGAGACAAACTTTCAACCACTACACTTTTATTTAGCAGTTAGAAGTATATATCTCTTAATAAATAAAAAATTAAAACCTCAAACCTCTACTAGAAAATACTGCATGGGAAGAGTTTTGAAAAGGAACCTTTGGGATGCGACTAGCAAATCTGACTGTGGTTAGATGGAACAGAGAAATAAAATCTGTGTTTATTAACACTGATAGCATCACTGGCTCAGGACTAGGGCCAGTGATTCCAGCTGCATGAGTGGGCAGAACCAACCTCCAAATCCCCAAACCTGCAGCACATAGAGGAACACAACAGGAATTGTTTTGTAACACCCTCTCAAGAACTTTAGAATCTGAAAAGAAAAAAAAAAAAACAAACCCTGAAGAACTAGGCCAAGTGAAATCCTCCTAATGCTCTTTATAGTCTTGCTGGTAGATCCTGTGATGCACAGAAAACAGCACGTGACTGACTTCTCACAGAACAACCCCACTACTCCATATCTTCCTCATGAGAGGAAGAGGAGGGGCAGGCACTGATCTCTGCTGTCTGTGACAGGGACAGACCCAGGGAATGGCTGGAGCTGTGTCTGGAGGGGTTTATGTTGGAGATCAGGGAAAGGTTCTTCCCCCAGAGGGTGCTGGGCACTGCCCAGGCTCCCCAGGGAATGGGCACGGCCCCACAGAGCTCCAGGAGCGTTTGGACACCGCTCCCAGGGATGCCCAGGGTGGGATTGTTGGGGTGTCTGTGCAGGGCCAGGAGCTGGACTGGATGATCCCTGTGGGTCCATTCCATCTCAGGATATTCTGTGTTTCTGTGATCCCACTCATCCTAGAAACCTGGACGGTTTTACTGCAGGGACCAGGGACCCGTTCTCACCTTAGCTGTGTTAGCTGCTGATCTCATCTCAGCACCAGCTGTGAGGAGTTTTACATTCTTGTTAAGGTTATTAAAGCCCATTTGTCAAGTGATCAGAGTTCTGCACACGGCCGTGCAGCAGTGCTGCTCATAATGCTGGGCCATTTTGGTGGTAAAGTGTCCAAAGAAGAGTAATTCATCTTGATAAGTTTTCAACATCACTTACCAAAACATTGCAGCAGCATGACACAACCCAAAGGCCTCAGTGTGCTCAAATGGACACAGGTGCTAAAACTGGAATAACCCAAGCAGCAATTCAGACGCTGCAAATCCTGACAAATTATTTGCATTGGGCTTCAGTGTTCCAAGGTCAGGGATTTTCAAGAGTCCAGCAGATCATTAAGTTTGATTTCCAGGCCAGCACAGGATCTGAAATGTCATGGGCCATGTATCAAAATAATAACTGCTCAACTCTTTTAAGGGCTAATTGAAAAGTCAACATTACACCAAGATATTGTAGCTCAGTCAACAGATATGTTGTTTTATTTTGGGGTTTTTTGCTATACAGAAATATTTGGAGGTAATTAACAGCACATTTGTTTTGCTGATTGCCCTGAAGGAAAATAAACACACCCCATTTCCTACTATAACTCACTTAATTTTGCTGCTTTCCTCATCTACGAGGAAAGTAAATAGAATAAACTTAGCAACAGGAGTCACTCTCTAGTTTTGGAGGCTGTGAGGGACATCCCAAGTGGGTTGACAGAGCTGACAGACCTCAGAGGAGCAGTTCTGGGAGCATAAAGAGCTCACCTTCATGAGTAGAAAGAACTATGAGGTGGAATTCCACCACCTTGATCATGTTTGTCACATTTGGAATAGAGGAAAGACTTAATTAAGGTTTGGTCTTCAGCTCTGCTCCTGTGTCAAATCATCTTCTATGATGCTAAAACACATATGTGAAATATTCATACAGAAAGCAATATAATCACAGAATCACAGCATTAACTAGGTTGGAAAAGAACTTTGAGATCATCAAGTCCGACCTATGATGTAACACCACCTTATCAATTAAACCATGGCATTGAGTGCCACATCCAGTCTTTTTTTAAATGCCTTTTTTAAACCTTTGCTGGATTTTACACACACACTCACATACACACACACACACAAAAATCTGTATTTATATATAGATATATAGATATATATATATATATATATGCTGGTACCCGGAGTAATCAATACAGAATTTAAAGACACAAAACACATAATTTCATTCTACATTGGCCATCTGTCGTGTTTATTCTTTTGTTGCCTGGTGACAGCCAAGGCTGAACTAAATCTCTTTCCTCCCCCTCCAATCCTCACTGGAGGAGGTTGCCAGCAGGAGCACTGGTTTTGCTATTTATGCAACTCAGAAGTTGTCCCAGTAAAAATAAAGTGTCTTGGCGTGGGACAAGAAAACACTGCACTCACAGAACCGGACACTGCCACCCCTTCCCTCATTCCCACCAGGGGTCAATGAAATTCAAATAAATATTGTGACTCACTCCTTGCTCCGAGCTCCTTCGTTCAGTAAATCATGGATTGATTTAGTGAGTGGTGTGGCAGAGAGGCTTGGAACACAGTGAAATGCATGTGCAGGTGCACAATGGGGCTGAGTTGACCCAAAGCTGATTTACTAACATCTTACCATTTAATGGCTTCGCATTTTTTTCCACAGAAGTGTGTGTTCTTATGTAAGCACATGTTTTTGACACTAGAAGGACCGTAGCCACTAAATTTTTATACATCCTCTGTGTATCCTTTTCACTTTAAAATCGCAATTTATGAGCTGAAAATGAATTGCATACTTCATCTGCACCGTGCTTTTTATTTTAATTCATTCCCTGCAACACCATCGTAGGGTCCTTTGCTTCATCTGGGTTTCTTGAGCTTCGTTATCATCAAATAGGAGTAGAAGGAAGTTGTTTTTTGTGTTTCCATGAGTATATTTCATTTCACTGGATAAGGAGAATTGAAAAGTTGAAGGGGTGAATACAATCTCATGCAGGAAACCCAACATCCGGACAGGGTACACCTCTGCAGGTTTGTCTGCTTTGTCTTCAGGCCCTTGCTCTGCTGATCCACTCTGAACTGAGCAGAAATCAACCTTAGAAATATGGATGTCATTTGACAAAACGCAGCTGAAACCAACACACTTCAGAGCAAACTTAATGTAGCAGAAAATATTGTAGCTGGTTCTCCAGGGCTTCTGAAGATTTAGGGTTCAGCTCTGTGAAAATCTGAATACTGGACTCTTCCCCTCACAGGTGTGATTTTGGTAGCTAAGGAATGTTTCCTTTCCTTAATGGGTGTTTCAGTCTTGATATTTTTCACCTCATTGAGAAGTGGATTTAAGGATTGGGATGAGGACAAGATGATTGCTTTTTCTTTTATCACCATGTTATAAACTTTAATGACAATAAACATGCAATCAATCAACACTGGGGTTAAAAAGGCTGGAAAAACCAAAAGACAGAACAACCAAAAACTAACTCAGGTGAAACCCTCTGTGAACACTATCTGATGTTCTTCTCAAAGAAAATTTTACTATTTTTCCCCCCAGTTCTGCCCACCACTCCCACTGGGGTGCTGAGCTACCTGCTGGGTTAATCCACAATATCACATCCTTGAGCCATTGAAAATCATAACTCTGTGATATTACACTGGAGTTCTGAGGTGTGGGAGGAAATCTGCACTGGCAAAGCAGCAGGGAACTTTTAAGTTAACAAGTTTATCCCTCGTTGGAAGGGACAAGGAGGTTTGGAGATCCATCCTATTTCCTCACTCTCTATTTCTTTATGAAGAGCGAGGCCTTGGCCTAGGCCGCACCTCTGAACTGCTCAAGTTGGGCGAGGACCAGCTGTTCAAACAAAGCAGAAATGATGTCAGCTCCTGGCACACAGCAGAAAACACAGTAAAGAATCCTGGGTATGTAGGTACACTCCGAGGGTTGACATTTTTATAAGGAAAGCCAATGCATGGGACATCCTAAACCCCTTCCTATTAAAAGGAACTTGGTAAGAAGTGAAGCACAGTGATAGAAATGTTTGACTGTGCTTTAAAATGAGGTTACCATAACACTTGATTAATGCTGCTTGAGTCATACTGCAATTGCAGTGCATATACAAACTGTTTTAAGATTTATTGTGCAGTAAAAAAGTCTCATTAGAGAGATGTGTGGATATTCAGTGCCATGTAAGTCTCCTTTTAGCTCCAGGCCAGCTCTAAAATCCTGTTCTGTACTTTTTTTGGAAAGTTGCAAATCCAAACACTTGCATCTGACAGAATTTAAGACAATTAGATATTAATAGTCAATTTAATATCCTTTTTGTGGATTAAGGAAATAGCATTACAATCCTTTTAATGTTGGAAAAAGGGAAAAAAAGCTTTTACATTCCTGATTTTTAATACCCATTCCTGTTCAAGTATGTTGTTTGGGAAGTAGGGGTTTTTGGTGTTCTTTTGTGAAACATTTTAATATATTTCAGTGCAAATTTGCTATCAGAATTTTTTTTATTGTAAAGATCATGGGATATATTTTCCTTCAGCTTTCTTGGGAATGAAAGGGAGATGTTCTGTGTCAGTATGGGTTCAGGTCTGAATGTTTTACTCCAAAGTTTGCCACAGATCTGAGGCCAGACTCAGATCACTTGCTAAACAAATTAATTGGAATTGATCGTTTGTAGTAAAACTGGTTTCCCCATGACTTGTCTTTTATAGAAGTGTGCAGGTTTCTACATCTTTTTGAGCAGATTTTGGTGGCAATTTATAGATTTTATACATTATGGGAGATGTCGGGTCTTGTTCTTTTTCCCTCAGCACCTCTGCCATCAGTGTCAGGTCAATCCTCATCTTCAAGAAATTCATGTGAGCTACGACCCCCATGGTCCAATCTGTAACAGAGACCTGTGATCACCATTTCCTATAAAGTTCTGAAGTCCCCTAATAACTGTTGAAATAGTTTTCTATCAAGGAAAAATAAATAAAGTGGTTGTAAAAACAAGAAGTTCCCCCAATGACAGTGAGTTCTGTCTCTGCTGTGCTCATCTGCTGCCAGGAGCACTCTCCACTTGGTTTGTTTATGTTCTCCCTCTGGTTTTGTCTGTGGGGTTGATACACATGAAATGTTTCCTGGGAAAAAAAAAACAACAACAAAAACACTATAAAACTTTTGCAAAAATATCATTTATTTATCTATTTTTTATTTGTTTATTTTCTTGGCAATAGGTTTAGAGACTACTCTGCTTTGAAATGCTAAATAAAACACTTTTCTATAAATGATATAAACTAAATCTTGAAGACAATTTTTTTTCCCAAGCAAAAAGTAAAATTAATTAAGAAAAAAAAATTAAATTACTTAAGACAAAAAATCTGCCTTTCTCTTGTGCATCTTTCTTTCTGGCACACACTTCACACTCCACTCATTTGCCACAAAATCTTTTATTTTGCTGTTTGTGTGGATCATATTTAACTTTCTTCTGCAATATCTTCTTTAGAGTTATATGAGAAAATATTTACATACTGATGGCAAGGTAGAAACCCACAGTGTTCTGTTTAGTTATTTTTATCAGAGCAGCACTATAGAACAAATAATCCATAAATTAGGTTTGTACATAAAATGTACAAACTTCACCATTGCACTCTTCAACTCTATTTTAAAATTAGCTCTAATATGAGTTTCCAAAAGTAGCTGATTTTTAGAAAACATAAAGTTTATGGGATACTTTGTTAAATACTTCCAGTAGCATTAAATCCTGAATAAATTAAATGTCTTAAGGACGTTCTGTCTTTTGCCTTAAATGCTGTAGAAAGCTTAAAAATGAGAGTAATAAATGGACAAAAGAATTGTGATTTTCTCTTTGATAGAAGCAATTATGGCCACTATTATGAGAAACTGAAAGTGAAAACTTTAACTTAATTTCATGTTTTTGAAAAGTAAATTATTCAGGAGTGCTGGAGGGTTGGGACAGGTGTTTAAATCTGGTGTTAAGTGTATAAAAGTAGGATTTCACAGTATACAGCAGTGTTCTACATGTCTCTTCTGTATATTTAGGAAAGGAGATTTGTACTTCACTATTGAAACATTTCAACAGTTAAATTTCTCAATATTTCTCAGGAATATTTAAGTACTCCTTAAAAAGGAAGAGAAATTAGTATTCTATTAATGGTTGTTTAAACCAAAAATGAACAGTGGATTCCTGGCTGAGGCTTGTGAATTTTAGAGAACTTCCTGCCTGCAGTGAAGGACCTAAATGGAGTTTCTTGTGTCTCACAATTTTGTGGAGAGAATTGGGGAAATTCTAGGCAAGGTGAAATGATTGAAAACTCGTGGTTATTTCACAGACTTTGTGACAGATATCAGGTGTCACTTGCCATTCCTAACTCCTTTAAAGCCAAAAAAAAAAGGCACCAATATTTCTAATGCTGACTTGCCCCATTGTCAAATCTCAGGAATGAGCTGCACTGCTCCTTGCAATAAATCTGGGAATTTTCTCTCACCAGTAGAGTCCTCAGTGGCCTTGCCTTGGAATGACCAGCGTAGGGTTTAATAGGAGCCTCATGTGGTAGCATTTTCCGAGGGATTTCCCAGCCTGCCCTTTCCCATCCTGCCATGGATCGGGGCACCGAGCAAAGAGCACTCTACAATTTCCTCTCAGCACATTTACAGCTGTTTTTCCAAGCTCAGCATGTGTGTTTTAGAGGCAGGAGAAGGCCAGGGCACTCCAGGATTGTTGTCTTAAATGAAATTCCAATCAGTCCGAGGGCTGGCTCTCCAGGCAGCCGTTAACTTGCAGGTGTGCTGGACTGAAATGTGCAACGTGGTTACACAAATGAAAGCCAGCCTAGGCCTGTGCAGCTCTGAAATGCTGCTTAATGTGAGGGGAAAAAAGAAAGATAGCTGTGCAAACATATTTGGATGCACACACATAAAATTAGAAGAGAAATGAGATTTTTGGGCAATGCAGTTTCAAAGCTACTGTGCTTAAATGAAGGGGTATCAGGACACCTTATTTAGGCAGGAGAACCTGACACTCATGGGAACTTTGCCTATAAAATTCCTGCAAAGCACCGTGTTGGTTTTTGCTACCCACCCATAACATCCACTGGTGGGGCGTTAATTTAGACCTGATTCATTTCCTGACTGTTTGTTTGCTATGCTTGGATTTTAATTTCTCTGAAATTATGTTTGTTTCTGAGAGCACAGTGAGAGCTCTTCAATCTGTTTAGCCCTGCACGTGAAGTGGGCCTGAGTGGCTGACAACGACTACAAACTATCAGCTTTCAAAAGAATGAAGAGATCTGTGAAGAGCACAGAAGCTTTCACTTATTAGGAGTGTATTTCCCATCCCAGGCCAACATCAATAATCCCAGAGCTGGAGCTCAGCCCTGAGATCTCCTGCAGTTATATGCAACACAGCTGGCCCTCTGGTGAAGATAAGGATGGTTTTGCTGAGGTAATACTCATTACAGGATGTCTTTCTCCTGTTTTTCTTTGCCATCTGGTTACAAATGGCTGTCTTTACTCAATGCAGGGTTATTTCAGATATTTGCCAGAAGAATTCTGATTCTTTAGCTTATTGCCATATGTTGCTGCTGCCTGCTGTCTGATTAAAAGCCATAAAACAAGCAGTTTCCAGAAGAGACGGGATGTCCATAATCAGCACAAGACTTGCAGGAATTTGAGAACAATTCCTTAAAAACGGAGCACAAACATTGCTGAGAGCAAGCACATTCCACATGGTGATGAGATACTGGGATACTGCTTTTCATCCAGGTGTGTGTGATACCTTCAAATATAAGTGAAGCTGTCCTGACAAAATCAACATAAAATTAAAACTACCCCAAATTTTTCAGATGAAGAAACTGAGATAAATATTGTGACCTGTGAAGTTCCAAGCAGGAGACAAGAACTGAACCAGAAATTGAGTTTCAGTCAAGTGCCTTAGTCACAAGCACACCCATAATCAGAACAGGCTGTTTTAAAGGCCATTTGTGTTTGTTTCTCTCCTTCCCATCAGTCTGCTTGTCATCAGGAATGAACCAAAGGAGGAACTGAATGCAAAAAGGAAATATCGAGCTGGATTTTTTACAGTAAATTCAGATGTCTTTAGTCTGTAATAGATAAAATATTAATAATTTAGTTTATTAGAGGACTTAAATGGTTACATCAAAAATGAACTAATTTTCTGGTATACTCTTGCCAGTTTTCACATGTTTTGGATGGAAAATGAGGTCCACACAAGGTGTTCTTCATTTTGGTTCTTAGTACGCAGTGAATTTCCTCCCCTACACTAAAGTCCACTGGTCTTTTCCAGTAATAAGGAAAAACTTTGCTTTCCCATCAGACTTCTAAGTTAACATACATGAGATCCATATTTACTTTACCAGCTACCATGGAACAAAGGTGATTTCTCAGTGTATGTGATAACTGACAGCAAAAGCTTTTGGGATGGCCTCTTTGTGCTTCGTTCCCACTGAAAATTTTGGGAGGACATATTTATCCACATTATATATTTTTCAAAACCAGCACAAAAGCCTAGATTTCTAATTACCAAGTAGCAGCTGGACATATCATTTTAAGTAGGATGTTTATAATCCCTTGATAATATTCAGCAAAAGTTTAGCCAAATGGATATTTTCCTTTGGTTCAAACACTGAACCAATGAAACACTTTTCTGGAATGACGTCTGTAAGAAAGTCTCTGACCTTTTCTTTGGGTTTGAGGAATTTAGACCCTTACTCTGTGGCTTCAAACCATTCAAGGAGTCCATCATGGGAGAAACTTTGCACTAACGGCTCCTGGAGGTGAAATCCTGAGTCCTTTTTTCCCCTTTGCCGCTGCCAGCTGTGCTGTGCGAATGTGCAGCCTCCTTCCTGCCCCACCAAATCCTCAGGCTGGGGAATGGTGACCCAGCTCAAACCCTGGATCTCCCTCTTGCTGTCCTTGTGACCTTGAGAAAGTGCTTCCCTTCTGCTCAAACTTTCCTTTTCCTCATGGAGTGATTGTGTTTTCAGCTTTTGGTGTGAGATTTATGACCTAAATATTAGGTCTGGATTTCTGCTGATTTATTTATTTTTTAACAGGAAATAGTGGCCATCAATATTAGGATTCCCCTTTTACAGATTGCATGGCAGAAACCCAGAGTTTACATTTACTTATCAAAAGCACACCAAAGGTTGCCTGATGAGGCAGAAACTTAATACAGATCCCCCTGACCCAGCCTAGTTCCTCAGAGAAAATCTTTGAAAAATAAATATTGCTGGGTTTTGTCTCTTGTGTCTTCATCTTCTCTCCTCTGACTCCTGCTGCTCCTTTCTACCTACTTGTATCTAAACAATCACTATGAGTAAATAGTCACAAGTTCAAATCTACCAGACAAAAGGAGTAGGGCAAAAGTTTCACATTTTTTTACACAGTTACAACAGGGGAG
This sequence comes from Pseudorectes ferrugineus, assembly GCA_008033365.1. Taxonomy (NCBI): domain Eukaryota; kingdom Metazoa; phylum Chordata; class Aves; order Passeriformes; genus Pseudorectes; species Pseudorectes ferrugineus. Next base: position 27,025 of record QWTY01012203.1, read on the forward strand.
TGAAAATAAAGAGACCTGGGAAAGAGGTAACCTTGCAAAAGAGAAGGTAACCTTGCAAAATCAGGATATAGAATTCTGATGCAGAAGCAATGATTTAGGAAGGAGACTATTGAAGAGTCTGCTGGTGTTTGACATCTTGTGCACCTGGAGCTGTCAATATGAGATATTTTCCCACTGTGTTTTCCTTCCAGAACTTCACGGCCTCAGCTGGTAGCAAACATTTCTCATTGTATGGAGGGTAATTTCCCACGAAGAACTTCTTGTTAGTCAGACCAATTCTGATTTCTTAATGTGTTTCTAGAAAATGCTGGTCAGCTGTTTCAAAAATTTTAGTTAGCTGGATTACTGATCCTCATACATTGGGTTTTTTCTTTTCAAGAAACTGTGGACAAGATGTTTGCGCTTTTTATTTTCCCACAGTAAAACGAGTAATTTTGAAATGGCATATCCCATGGCCCTCTGCTTGTCAAACATGTTGTTTGATCCATATTTTTGCATCCAAGTCTTCTGAGTCATTCAGAGAATCACGGAATTACCACAGAATGGCTTGTATTGGAAGGGACCAAGAGATCATCTCGTTCCAATCCCCCTGTCATCCATGGGACACCTTCACTATCCCAGGTTGCCCCAAGGCCCATCCAGCCTGGCCTTGGACACTTCCAGGGATTCAGGGGCAGCCACAGCTTCCCTGGATAACCAGTTTCAGCTTGACCTCAGCTCCTTTCAAACCGCCTTGCAAAATAATGTTGGAAAGTGGGGACAGGGATTAAGGTTGCTCCATGTTTGTCCTCTGCGATTCTGCACCATTTGCTGGTTCTAATCTTCTACCTGGTGGTGATCTCTAGTGTGAACTCCTGGAATTTCAATGATCCAGAAAGAAGGGTTGGTCCATGATGTGTAATGATTCTATCCTGCAACGTGTGCACCTTTTTTTGACAGTGGTTTTCTACTGACATTTTTGGAGTTGTTAAAAAAATGCTCCAAATCACCCAGAATAGATAAAAGGAAGTGTTTAGGGTGCTTCTGTGGGGTACGCCAGCCCAGGTTGCTGAAGAGAGCTCAGGAAACTGATGAGAGCAAAGCACTTTGGTGCAGATGATGCTTTGGTGCAGAGCCTGCCAGACTGTAGACTTTTTCCTTAATATATTGGGTTCAAAATATTACATCTAAATACACAGAATTGCAGAATATCCTGAGCTGGAAGGGACCCACAAGGATCATCCAACTCCTGGCCCTGCACAGGACATCCCAACAATCCCACCCTGTGCCTAAGGGTGCTGTCCAAACACTTAATAATATGTTTAGTGATTCAGAAAAACATTAAAACTGAGAGAAATTGTGGGTTTAGAGTCTTGCCCTTGCTGCTTCTTGCAGAATTGTAGTATTACAAGTTTTGGATCACTGAGGGATGCAGATTTTTACCCTTTACTGTTCTTACCTCTCTGTTACATTCCACTTCCAACAGATTTTTTTTTTTTTTTTAACATGATGCAAAATATATCAGGTGAGAGGAGAGACAGAGAGTCATCTCTGGTATTTCCATGCAATGGGAAAATAATTTCCTGTTTGTATCCAGGCACGATGTAGATTTCTCACAGATGACTTCGCTGCATGCACTAAGAGGAAGACAGAAGAACAGCAGGGAAGGTGGTGTTTATCTTATTTCCTCCACTTGTGCTGAGCAGCCACACTCTGCAGCACTGGATAAACCAGGAAGAAGATTGCTGGGAAAGTGGTGTAATCTTATATACACATCATTATGGGCTGAGTTAAGATAGTGGACTTCAAATCACTTTACAGCCTAGGGGGAAAATAAACTTTCTCTTCTGGGCTGGCAGTTGCATGAAATGCAGCCTTTTCCTGCAGGGTTTCGCCCCTAGAAGATTTATTCTCTGTTTCCTTTTCATAAATCCCAGATGAACTTTTAAATCCAGGATAGTTTGAAGCCACTGAACTTTCATAAGCCTTGCTCTAGCAGCTGATTTGCATGGAACACAGAAGTCTGAGGCAAGAATGACTGCAGACTAGGATGTACCACAGATCTATGCCAGAAGCTTTGAACTCAGGTACAAGTGAATCATTTCCAAGGACTCTGGCCCACACAATGGAATATTTCCTGTCTGGATGAATTACACACTGCCTGGGTGGGCTTGTGAATGGTGAGAAAAAAACCCCCCAAAGATTAAAAAGTCCCTGCTGTACTTAAGTGAGGGAAGCAACCCAATGAAACCCTGAAGTGCCAGGGGTGCTGCAAATGCTTTGGGTTTGTCCTGCCACGAGCTGATCAAAGTGTACGTGAATGGCAGCAGAGTGTTTTGCTGTACAAAACACCCTCATTATCTCCTTTTTTTTTTGCAGCAAATATATAAAAACAATCATTTTAAGTTGTCCTCTCAGTGTCTAGATTGAAAAGAAGGAAAAAAAAAAGTATACAGCTTTCCAGTTTCTATTATTGAAGCACGTCATTTGAACATCTGCTATCCTTAGGTGGAGGCTGAGGAGGGGAACCAAAAAATGATGTCAGCTTCAAATCTTCCCATTTCTGAACAGAGGGGGATTTCCACCTGGTGAGAGTTAGCAAGAAGTTTCCCTGGACTGGGTTCTTCAGTTTCCAGCCCCTGTTGGATGTGGGATGTTGGGCCTCAAGTAGCCAGTGTTGATCAGGGCTGTAGAGCATCTTCAAGTTGTTTTGTGACACAGCCTGGGGAGAGCCATCTAAGAACTGATTGATCCCACTGGGTGGATTTCTGGGAGTGTGGCTGCAGGAGGAAAAGCTTTATTTTGTATAAAGTGCAATGTATCTTCCTGAGGGCTAAAAGTGAATTATTTCTCATGGCCCTCTTTCAAAGCGTTTGCTGTGGTGAAAAGCTGAAGTTTCTCATCTGTTGCCATCAGAGCAATGGTTTGTTTGCATTTAACACTGTGCAAGCAGCTGACGGGCACCCATCACACCCCAGAGAACTCAGAAATCCACATATCCCATTCCACCACTTCCTGCAATAACTGTGCCGCCTTCCCAAAAGAAGCAGGTTTATTTTGGATCACCTCCCCACAGTGGGGACCAGTCTCTCCAGTTGCTCATCCCTGAGAAAACAGGAACAAACAGAGTCCCACTGCAGCACCATTTCCAAGGGAGGAGGTGGAAGTCAATTTGTTTAATATCTGTGAACCAACCTTTGAGATGAGCTCATGGTGTCCATGAGGATTGAGGCCTGTGGGCCCCAAGGCTCCAAGCCCTCGTGTTATCCTTCTTAGTTTATTATTTTTTCAGCTAAAATTTAATGTAACTGAACAGTTTGATCCAAGATTAACAAAAATCAATCCCTCATGTAACTCCATTAAATGCATTGGAGTTGCACCAAGCATGACTTTGGCCCATTCAGTGTTTTCTCTGAAGATGTGAATCATCTTTAGCACAACTTCACTGATTTAACATTTTGGACAACAGACTGATACCAGCAATTCTAGAAAACCTCAGAAGCCATCCTCAGAAATTTCCACAACCCCTTTTTTTTTCAAAACCACATGGAAAGTCTTGTAATTGTGCTGAATGAAACATCAGAACTCGTATAGAAAACTCATAAATATCTCATTTTCAGGCATTGCTTAGCACTGAAGTTTCTGGCTGTATTTTTCCTCTGAAATAAGGGGTCTGTTGTTCCTAAATCTTGCTATTGTAATTTTGAATGTGATCTCCCAGGCCCTCTGTCTAAACCATTCCCTTTCTCTGCAGTTTTGGTGCTAAATGGGGTCTGCCCTGTGAGTAGGATGGTTTAGTCTGATTTCCCAGAAGAAAAATGACATCAACAGATAAGTTCTACTTTTTTTTGGTAGAAATTTGCAGCATTTTTTGTTCAAATGCCTCAGCCAGGTTTTCTGAATCTAAACAGATTTCCAGTTGTATTCTTAGAGCTCTAGCAAAATGGTTTAATTCACCTCTCATTGACAGTGACCTCAAGACCAAGGTTTTATTCTGATTTATTCTGCAATTTACCCCTTTACCTGATGTTTTGGCCGAGATGGTGAAAATCAGTCTTTTTCATTGTAGAATTAATATTTCTAAGGACATAAACCGGTGTATTTATAAAATCATAACTTACCAAAAGGCACTCATTAGAACGTGAACTCAACAAATATATGAGAGAAGATCTTTAGACTGAATTCACTAATGCTGAATGTCTTTAGCAGAAAGAAATCTTTTATCCTGGGTATGGCAATGAGGAGTGCCATAAAAGAATATGAAAAATGAAACATTTTTGTTTGTTTTAGGACAAGATTTAATAGAAGCACTGAGAATCTGGGAAACAAACGTTTTAAAACCAAAGAGATCTCCATAGCAAAATTATTTGAAGAGTTGCATAATTTATTTGGAAAACCACCAGAAGAATTAGAAAATTTTTTATAGGAAAGAGGACAACTTATCCATGGAGCTTATGAAAAATTCACTGTCCTTGGCTCCTTGAAAAGTGAGTCCTTTCTTCTTGACACAGCAAAGAAAATCATGGCAAAGAGCTGTATAAAGTGTATTTTGTCATTATGAAGAATAGTTCATTAAGTCAGAGTTAATTTAAGGATCATTTCCTCCTCTGAAGAAAAGGCCTTGATCTAGAAGCAGCCTGATTCAATGTGTGTCCCAAAATCTTCTTGCTAAAGGGGAAATCTTTTTTCCTTAATGCTCACATATTTGGAAGTACTCTTGTGTACTTATCTTTGTTCCTGTAATGAAAGAGGAATTCATTCAGTACTTCTTGCTCAGGCTTTCAGTGCCTCTGGTGAGTCACAGCTAAAAATATTGAAGAGGATATTTAGGGGCAAAGGGGTGTATTGGGAGTATGTGAGATATTCACCCTGAATTTAGGATGAATTACAATAAAGAAAGTGTATGTTGGATTCTCTTGGGTCACGGACGGAATTCCTTCTGAAAAAAGATGAATGGCTAAGGAACCCTGATATGTTTCAGCAAAACAGGGGGAGGAGAAGCAGTACGTTTATTTCACCGAATTAATAAATGAGAATTTACATTTTCAGGTGAAATTTTCCCTTCGTACTAGAAGTAATCTAAATTTAAATGTACAAAATCATTTACATGGCATATGTCATTACATAAGCTCATCACAGTATAATCACCATCATGTACTTTAAAGCTTTTCTTTTCTGGTTCAAAAGTACAGTCAAGGATGCTTTGAGTTTCTGGTTATTTTTTTTTCCTGATCTGCACCAAAAATCTCACAGATTTGAAAGTAGAAAAACTAATCTGAGCCTGTATTCGGGTCAGTATCCTATGTTTAGGTTATCTAATATTATACTCTTTAAAAAAACCCCCCCAAAACTAAAAGGACCTTTCCGTAAGTTATTTTTGAACATCCACTATGTGATTACATACATTAGGATTGCAAGCCCAAGTCTCAGAATTCATTAATCACTAAAACCACGATTAATTGCATGAGCATGTTTCATGTTTCCTTCCTTTTTCTTTTTGAACTTCCAGTCTCATTTCCCTTTTCTCAGAACCCTCCTTCCAGCAAAATAAATGCAGGTGGCTCCTGGGCTCCTCTACTTTCTACTCCTTATTTACTAAACTGACTACAAAGCAACAAGAAAACTGCTGGAGCAGAGGACATTCCTGTTTATGCCCTCAGTTTGTTTATATCTGGTGCTACAGTCTCACACAGCAGGGGGCAAAATCCAAGATATTCAGTAAAAAACACTTAGAAGATGGGTCAAAAAAATTAGGGAGATTTTACTCACCTGAGAACAGATGTTTAAAATGTACCAGCACCTGGGACATGTGAAAAGAAAAGAATATATTGTCGTGTCATGACCAGTGCCAAGAGCTTCCTCTAAATATTGAAACAAGTGAAGCTTTTGCACAAGTTGAAAACTGGAGGTGGTGAGAAGACTGCTATGGTATGAAGAGAAGGACCATTAATTATAAAACTTTAATCTCATAAGTAATTTCCATGTCTATTCAATTAAGGTCTTTTTTTAAAAAAACTACAGTCACAAAATCTCCTCAGTTTTAGCTGAAGGAGGATGAGGATTATTTAAATATTTGCAATAAGGTCACTTAGCTAAAATCCTGTGTGTTTCATTGGGGTTCATTAGGCAGAACTTATTAATTATGTATATGAATTTCCCACTATTCCACCATAAGCCCACATCCACATATTTCTCTATATATTTGGGGGAATATGAGGCATTGCAGTTTCCACAGTGTAACATCTTGAATTATATTTATTTAGCAAATAGAACAGAACTGCTTCCCCACATTTTCCTGTTGTGCTGGAAGGATTAGACATGGAAGGTGTTGGATCTCCTTAAAATACAATTACAGGCACAGCTTTTTCTTCCAACAGTTTGCAGAAGTCTGGACCCAAACTGTGTGGGATGCACATGTGATGAGAATTTCTGAAGTCCAGTAATGCCTCAAACGCATCAAGATAGGTGGTAATGCACAACTGGGCTCCACTGAGAAATATCTCACTGCTTTCACTTGATTAAGTCAAAACAACTGCCTTGAGGGGCTCATTATGATGAAATCCATCAGATGTTAAAGAATTTAGATCAGAAGGGAAGAGGGTGGTGACTGCAGCCCTCGATGTGTCCCCAGCCCAACTGGTTTCATAACAGCTGCGAGTTAAACGTTATTCACACCGTTCAGGCCTTGAAGCACTTCTCAGATGTGTCAAGTTTTCCAGCCCTTAAAAACCAGTTCTTCTGCCATTTGGTTCCTGATTTACACTGGAGACCATTTGACTCATCACTAAATTATCTTCAGGCTGTAATACTGAAGGGATTACAAATAACTCCCTTTATTACTATTAATCCTATTGCATATTGTGTTTCTCTTTCTCAAACATATATATTTTATTGTTAAAAACTCACAGATCAGTAGAAAAATGTACATGGATGTCAAACCAGATGTATTCTGTACTTGTGGACAAGCCATGGATCTTTGAAGTCACCATAACTGTAAATAAATTAACTGAGGTAGAACTCATTCTTATTTTACCAGACAGAATGCAGGTTTGGATCTGGCAGATCCATCTGGATTAATCTTAAATTCCACTGACACTGTAATTTGTAACCATTTAATTATAATACAATTCCCACGAGTTTTTAATCCTCCTCATGCTTCTGCAACTGTGCTGAAGTTTGATAATATTAGTTCAATAAACCGTATTGCTAAAGGAAACATTGTCTGGCACAAGACCTGCCCTTGTGGGTCATTTGCTTTGATCATGTACTGTCATTGGTTTTGCCACTGGATTTTGTGTTATTCTGATACAACTGATCTAAACAGTTAATTTGATTCATTTATTTGAATCAGAATTGTTCTTCACTGGGGATGTTTCACTGAAACCAACTTATTCTATTTTTAATAAAGAAAAAACAGACCAGGATAATTGGATACGAAAAGTTCATGACCCCTCTACCTCTTTTTGTGTCCAATTTCAGAAGCTGAGTTCTGGCTTTTTAAATCCCTCCGTGCAACCCGTGCTGTGTTCAGAGCACAAAACAGCCCCTATTTTCTATTTGCTTCACTAAGAAGAGTCTGATTCATAAAGCCTGGCTCTAATTCTGTCTGCATTAGACACTGATGGAGTGTCTACCAACACTGTGTGCTTTTTCTTCATTCCCCAAATATGGGCACTTCATGCCCTTCTACCTCCTAACCGCTGCTCCACAGGGCACGGATTTGCTGCTTGTCACACACGTGGAGCACATCTCCCACGAGGAAAAGCCGAGAGAATTGGGATTGTTCAGCCTGGAGAAGAGAAGCTTCATGGTGACCTGATTGTGGCCTTCCAGGACCTGAAGGGAGCTACAAGAAAGATGGAGAGAGATTATTTACGAGGGCCTGGAGTGACA
>QWTY01012204.1:0-15613 GCA_008033365.1 Pseudorectes ferrugineus
CTGCGTAAAAAACGACTTTGCACTTCCAACCCGTGTGCAGAGTTCTTGCCCACGCCTCCACGCTGCAGAGAGCTAAGCAGAAACACCTTGAATGAGCCATTCAATTGAAGGAACCCAACCTGAAGAAATAAAATATGTAAAATGATGTACGTGACCTCAATGATATTTTTTTGTCTTATTTTTGCGTTTGGATGTCACATGTTGGATCAGTTTCATTTCATTGCTGCATAGTCCTAAACCATGATGGGTGTGAGTAAAGTTCCTGTTTTATTGTTTGTCTTTTTGTTTCTCACCAGCCAAATCTATTTAAATTGGCAAAAATTAATTCTTTTTTTCTGAGTCCAATCCATTTTGCCGACACTTCTAACAGGTAAGCAATCTCACTGTCTTTATCTCAACCTATGACACTTCTCATTACTGCTTTTTTCCTATTTTCTCTCCCTTCCTGTTGAGTGGAGGTGAGTGAGTGAGTGGCTGGGTGGGAGTCTGGCTCTTAGCCACTGCTGGCCTACCAAGACCATTTCAATTGTAAACTAAAACTGTAAAACATGATGCACATATAAAATATATTCACTGCCCCTAAAAGTTTGAAATCTGAAAGAGGAAAATCAGTTTTAAAAGACACTAGAACTTCAGGGATTATATTCTCAAGCTGCTGATCATGAGCAACAGAGTCTAATTCTGTGTAAGTTTAAAATATAAGCTTAAGATATTCAGGTTTTTTAGAGCATCAGCATTAATAGTTACTGTTATAGTCGGTAAATCATGTAGGCTCCTTTGTTCACTGCTTCTTTTTTATTCCTACAACACATGAAATATGTGCTTTGTTAAACCTAATTTAATCTGTTACTATACAGATTATATACATAGGCACAACAATTAAGGAGTATGAACTTCACCCTTATTGGAAAGTAAGAGGTTTTGATCTAAAGGGACCTACTTGGGTTATCAATAAACAAAAAGACATATTTTAGAAAGTGAAGACCTGGGTGCAAGTCATATATTAAAAAAAAAGTATTTTCTCTGTTGTATAAACTAATTTATTAATTCTCTGTGAGTGTGGTTTTCAAAGATACTCTGTGGGGACCTCTACTCTGTTTGTCTGGGTAAAAACTGGTATGTGTGTCAATTCCTTTTCATTTTCATTTCAGAGTTAATTAGGAAGTATTAAGTATGGAGGTGGGCAGGGGGTAAAGAATTTTATGAGACATATGCCAAAGAGTTCTACAGCTACTCTAATTAGATTTAACTTCCAAAGGCATCTAGAAAAGAGCCATCAGAGGGAAGTTATTAGAAGAACCATGTTAAACAATTTAACAGTAATTTGGAAGCTGAAGAAACAAAATGCATATTCCAGTGGGATTTATTTAAAAAAAAAATAGCAGGACTAGGTTTTCACTCATTTTATTTCTAAAGCAAAGTTGATCCAATGCTTGTTAAGAGTGAGTAGAGATTACTTTTTTTTTTAGCAGACAAAATCTGGGAGACTGAGAAATGCTTAATGTCTAGTAATGGGTGTATTTTCCTAGTTCCAAGCTGGCTTGGACAAAATGTCTTGGAAATTAACACCTGGGTGGCACTGCAAAAGAGTAAGCAGAAAAAGATAACCCAAACTCTCTACAGTGTCTTGAGGAGTGCAGAGACTCAGCTAGACTTGACAACTGACAGGATTTAGTCCAATATATGTGATCTGTTTTTCAGAAGTACTGTAGGAGGCACCTGCCAATTTAGTTTTCAGTTATTGCAACATTATGAATGGTAGGGGCTTGATGAAGATTGACAGAAGTATTAAATTTTTGCCAAATGCAACTAAGTGGATGCAATTTTATGATATGTTTATCAAAAACCAAGATAATTTTGAGAGACCACCTGTCCTGGCAGCAGGGAGAGAGGGAAGGAACAGCTGCTTTGAGATGTTGCCAGCTGTCTCTCCATTTAAATGATCGGATCCAGAGTCAAATGACTGTGTAGAGCCCTAATGGATTTAGCAGAGTAGCCTGCTTAGGACAGATTGCTCCCATAGTAACTCTTGACTCACCTTAAGACTTTCTCTTAGCAATCACTTCATGGGCCATAACAGTCAAAAGAATTTAAGCCTTGTTAAATTCTGAACATCCTATGGAACTGGTATGGCAGATAGGATTACACATGGAGCTACAACCAAGACAGTAAGACAGAAGACTTGACTCAATTTGGCAAAGCCATGACCAGAGAAAAGCAAGATAAGGCAAGGGAAGAGCACATGTATGAAAACTGTATGAAAGATGGGTAAGGTTGAATTATTATAATTCCTTCAGAGGTAAATTTAGATAGCTACATCAATTCCAGCTTTTTTTTTTTTTAGAATATGCCTGTGTCATGCTTTCATTCTACAAGCAACTTCACAGGACATGCCATTCTCTTATCTAACCCAGTCATGTTATAATTGTGACTTCTAAGACATCAAGGTCTGTAAATAATAGCTAAGAAAAAATAATGAAAAAACAATGCAAAATATCCTGTATTTTATCTTATTAGTCCTGATATCCTTTTTTATTGTCTATTGGGATGAGTAAGGCATAAATAACAGTAAGTTAAGACTATACGAAATGGTCAAAGGCCTTCTATCTAATCTGAGACTCTGGCAGGTACTACTGAAAAACAGACAGCTAAAAGAGAGGTATAACCTCTTAGCTATCAAAAAACCCCTTTTCTGCCATTATTTTTTGAAGATTTTTGAATCTCTTTCTGTTTTCAATTAGTCCTAAAGATTTTTATATCTTGTAGGAAAAGATACCAACTAAGCTTCCCACCTAATCCTTTACTCATCTGCTTCAGTTCTCTAGCAAAACTAGGTAATAAGCCTATGAAGTTCTTATTTTTAATGCCATATGTGACTTAAGAAACCTGTATCTTACTGTTTTCAGTTTCCTCTTTCCCAGGAAGAAGAGTTATAGTCTTTTAATCAGTCCTCATACAACAACCTTTTAGTATATTTTGTCATTTTCTTTGCTCTCCTTTCTTTCTATTTGTATTCTATTCCAGAAGTTTTGAGATGGGAGGATGAGACCTGCACACAGTCCTAAAGGCAGTGAAAGAAGAAAGGGTTTCAACATAATGGAAGAATGGCATAATGACATTTTCTGGTTTACTCTTTATTTCTTGCTTAATAATTTGTGATGTCCAGTTTAACCATGTTCACTTAGCTAATTCAACTCAATTTCATAAATAAAATTGCTATGATTCCAGGATCTTCAGACCCATCACAGTTTTTGGATAACCAGAATTTCTTTTCCTGTGTGAACAACAGAAAGTGCATCTTATTTGGTATTTTACTGTCTTTACTAAACTCAAAGTTCAAATAAAAATACAAATAAACAACTTCTGTCTACACAGGACTTGTGCTTTTGTATTCTTCTTAAATTCTTTGTTGGTTTTCACTCTTCAGTAAGTCAGCCTAAAGGCAACCTCTTGCACCTCTCCAACAGAGCTCCTTCTGAGATTTTTTGTAATCAATGTCCTACACCTGTAGTGGGTCTCCTGGTCTCAGCTATACTCCATTTTCTCTCACTAATGAACACATTGACTGTGTGTTCAACACAGAGCAATCTCTCAGGGCATCCTCTGAACCTTTGCCCTTCCTGAGTTCAAAAAGTCAGAAAATTGATATCAGCTGTGCTCTCACTGATCAACAGCTATGTGGTCCATTCTAAAATGGAATTTTGGGTGGCAGGTTCACAGTTTATATTCATGCTTCCAACTCGGGTTTCTGTGACCTGATGTATCGTTTAAGCACTATGTGATAGAGCAAATAGAACTTTCTGCTTCAAGTTATCTCCCGGACTTCAGTAGAGTCTGCACAATGTAAGCCAAGACAGTTCCTTCTGGAATTCTGCAAGGAACAAAACATCAGAAGTACAAATATGAAACTATTAGTTCTGACTTGCTGACTTGAGAGTTGTGAAGATCACTATGATTCTACTAAAACTATTCTCTCTCAAGCTGCCATTCCTTAGAAGCATCTATATGTTGCAGTACAGGTAAAATTTTAGATTCATAGCAGAGTTTGAAAATTTTATTCTTTGTGCACAAATCAGCTTCTCATTTGTCTAAGAGAACCAGGAAAACACCACTGTGCTTGCCTTTACTAGATATAACCTTGCATGGGAATGAAGAACAGTTTCACTTATGTTTGTCTTAGGATTGACCATTGCTAAACCCAAATGTCAAGGAGTGGAACACTCTTTTCTGTCAGCAGCATCTGCCTCCCTGGAAATTCCTCAGACAATTATATTGGCAGCTTTGGAGTAGCCTCTAGGTCTGTCATATAGCTACCTTTGTCCTTGCAACACTGTTTTATAGTGATTCAATTTGTTTCTGAATAATGTCTGCAATTTTTATGCAATTAAACTGCAATACAAATCACTTATGGGATCTCTAAACCAATCTTTTTATGGAAATATGCAATACTTATTAACTATTGACATTCTCCCTACCATTATTTGTTATAATAAATAAGAATTACAACACAAATTATAACTTTGCCAGCCTGGAAATACTCCAGCCTTCATACTGATTTAGTCCTTTGTCAATACTCCTGGTTTCTACTAGAGTTATACGGACATTTTTCAGACTGTTATACTCAAGTTTAAGCCATGACAGTTTTATCTATTATTAGTTAAGCTATGCAATTAAAACCCCATGTAACTTGCTTAATGTTATGTCTTACCAGATGAGTCTGTGTAAATGGTTACATAATAGTTTGTTTTATATCCAGCATCAACTTATTCTTGGAGATAAACCATTGAAAAGCAACTGGTAAAAGCTTTGCAGCCCAGATTAAAAACAGAATCCTCTCTGCTGATAAATATATAGGACCTAATTTAGCATCCATTAAGCCCAATTATAAGTTACTTCCTTGAGTTCACATAGACCAATATATTTATTAAGCAAAATACAGATTTGTGAATTAATATAGCCTTACACAAAGATTTCCTGACAAATCCAGAGATCTAGAAAGCTACAGGCCTAAAATAACTTTAAAATCCTACCTTCTACTGATCCCAACAGGTTGATTTGAAACTTTTTATTCTTTTAGCAAATAAATTCTGAAATAATAAGAACATTTTCTGAGAAATACTGAGCTATGTTTTTTAATAAATATTTCTCTATGAGAATAGAAGGAACCCTTAGTCAGCGTCAAATAATTCAACATCTCATCAAAATTCTTACTGATGTTATGGAGAATTAGGTACTTTATTTCTTTAGAAATCATATCAAACAGCTCTTGCTAGTTATATACCTAAAAACTTGAGAAGTAGGTGTTCAGATTCTAAAGGGGTTTGAATCCACATATTTTGAGTATTAAGAAAAAAATTCTTTATTTAAAAATTTTGAATTATTAATAAATTAATTTTTTTTTAACATCAAAAATGCTGATGAAGTTACATCTTATTGAAACACAGACTATTTATTTCCATACATTAAATATTTTTTATATTAAAGAATATCTATTTTTCTCGCATTATTATCTTTTGTATTAAGGCTCTGTGAAATAATAGCTATGCATCATGTATAAAAAGAAACCAAGCAATGTAAAAAAATTATTTTTTATTAAAGCAATGAGGATAACAACCTTGTAAGACCTCAAGTGTAATGTTTAAGTTGTAATGTTAAGAAATATATATTTATGTTGTTTGACTGATTAGTTTGAATGGTTTGTAGGAGCTAAAATTAAGGATGTCACAGCATAAAAATGTGTAAAATGCTTACAATATTTTTTGACAGATTATTGAAATAGTCATGTAAAACCAGAATAAGATTACTCAGTCAAGTAATAGATAAAGCATAAAACCCATAGCAGATAGGAAGGGATTTTTAAGATCATCTAGTTCCAACCCCACTGCCATGGGCAGGGACACCTTCCACTAGACCAGGTTGCTCGAGCCCATCCCACCTAGCCTTGAACACACGAATACATCCTAAATAATGCTTACAAACATTTAGCTGAGGTATCCTCTGGAGATATGCACATGTAAAATGCCACAATTTCCACAAGATGTATGATATAAGATATTTGCTTTCTGCTACGAGGCTGAGTTTATGATGATAAATGCCAATATCTTTAAGGTCTTTAAGTTGTCATGATATGCAATTGATTTTCACAATAAAACATGTTTATTTTTATTATTTTTACTTTTAGAGCAATCAATCACTTTTTAATATGTGATCAAAAGAATTGGAGAAAAAAAAAGAGTCTTAATTTTCATAATCAATTGGTCACCAGTGGCCAACAGACCATATTAGGTGTCCCAAACTCAGCTCCTCAGAATAAAATTTAAAAGTTGCCTTTTGCAATGGATCAGTGGTTGTTGATCAATGTATTCATTGATCAACATTGTAAATCCATTGCTGCATTGATTTGTTCTAGCAAAGCTTAACCCTAAAGTATTTAAAAATCAACCACTTAATGTCAGGATCCAATGTCAATGCATTGTTAAGGGTCAAATGCTGACTTTGATCTCACTTGAATTATTGTTATCTCTTTATCCTGCTGCGGCTTCTTTCTTTCACCAGTCCCACTCCATTCTAGAAGAGTGATCTCCACGACTGTGTTTCTGTGGCATCTAAGTCCCTAAGATGGGGCACTCCAGAGCTGTGCTCCAGACCCTTCCCTCACCCACATGCTTGTCATCCTCTCCCACAGTGAAGCCTATACTGAGCAAGACAGCACTTCTCCCCTCATGGGCCTTAGGTGTTAAAGCACTGAAATCAAACTTTTTAGATGATAGCATTTGCCTACCTGTCATATCTCCTGAACTATTCAGATATTACAACAAAATCCAGGATGACTCAGCTGGAGTGTTAAACTGGTGTATGAGAATTTCACACATGCTTGCTGTTTATTATTTGGTTAGGTTGCCTTTCAGATAGCTCAGATTACTCTGTAAACATTGCAAAACCAAATGTCTAATTCTCAAAACATGCAGCAGCAAGAAATTAGTATCTGCTTTGTTGGTTAGAAAAAAATGATAAAATTTTTATTCTTCCCCCCCAAGCCTTATCTGCAAGCTAACCATGTGTTTGACCCACTTTATCATATTATTCCTAGATACAGAATTTCTCTGTCACAAATGAGAACAGTTTTCAATAGTGAGAGATCAGGGAATTATTATTTTTGAGGTTATGCTTAGGTTGTGAAGACCAAAAGGCTAACAGCTTGTAACACTGTTTGAAAACATTGCTTGCAGATGGCAACTCTTGCAAATTGCCATTTTATCAGTATGTAATACTTTAAAAGTTCTCAACATTTAAATTTTTTACAAAAATTTTGCTCTGATTAATCAAACTGGTCAAATAAAAGTGTAGTTGAAAAAAAGATTTGGACTACCCATCAAAAAGTGAAAACTGAACAAAATTAATTCATAGAAATGTGTCTGTGTAAGTACAGCAAAACAATCTTCATATAGTATGAGGGAGGGAAGAAGGCAGGGGAAGAGAAAGAAAAAAATTGAGAAATCCTTTCAAACATTCCACAGTTTCACAAAGATATATGGGTACCAGAAAAGAACAAATAGCCAACCAATTTTTCTTTCAAGTGACTAGGAACATATCCTTTCCAATTTCTCTTTGCTTGTTAATGTGAAGAAAATAGGTTCTGCTACACGTTTTAACTGTGAAAAATATCTTTTTTGTTGTTGTTGGTAGAGTACTTTTTATTTGAGAAAAAAAAAAGTAATATGTTTTTCTGTTTCCAGTTCATCATTTGTATTTCTGACTTCAGATTTGATTTGCTAAGGAAGATTTGTGTATGTTGGATATGATTTTGCTATAGCTTGCTCATACATTTGATAAAAGAAGTGAAGAATTACATAGATACTTACCAGCATATAAATGAAGCAGAAGAAAGAGTATATAGAATTTAAATGTGGGGATAAGAAACCAGCCTTTGTGTGTTCATACTCCTGGTAATCGCATTAGCACAGCTTGAATTTAGAAAGTGCTTTATGTAAAAATGTATAAAGGAGCACCTTTGTAATGCACTCACTAAGAATAAACAAAATGAAGGACTGTAGAGAATTGTCATGGCAGGCATTAGGTCAGGCTCTTCTCCCAAACAGGGATTTAGTATCTCTTTTCCACCCAGAAACAATAAATACAATTCAGTGTTCAATCAGACATCCTTTCACTTACATAAGTGTTTTTCTTTGATTTTGTAGACTGTCACAGTTAGTAGTTCTGGACTGGGAAATGGATATTGGGTAGCCAGTCCTTGCTTTTTTCATCATTTATATAATCTTTGTAGTTCCCGAAAGTACGTGTCCAAAGCATTTAAATACAAAGTTTTTGAAATTGAAAGTCAAAAGCAAAAAACTCAAGCCCAAACCCTAAGACAAAACGAAAAAACCAAAACAACAAAACTGAAAACTAACCAACTACAATAATTCTGAAGTTTTATCATTCTCATTTCTATTCCCACAGCTGACGCACTAAGGTCACAGGCCACAAAAGTATTTGAATACCTTTGACAATACTTCCTTCTAAAAACCGGAACCAGAAATGGAAGCACATATTATTAGTTTGAAACGTTCACTCAAATATTGTTCCACAGGATCCAAAATCCAAATATAAGATTTTTGTTTTTTACTCCAGCAGGTAAACCTTGTTGATGATGACTGCTTCTCCTGAAAGTGTAATCTTTACAGTGGACATAGGTCAGTTTGCCTCTTCTCCAACTCATTTTCTTCTGACTTCCCTGCAGTTCCCACCCCTGTAACACACAGCCTGGGACAGGCCTGCAGGTCACCCATTCCACAGGGATATGAGCTTCCTTATTTATGGTAATTCTTCATCATTACAGAGTGTACTGTAGTCTAGGCTTCCAAGTTTACTTTCTGTGACCTTATAGCTACTTTTAACTGTAGATATATGTTTAAATCCATGTTTGTGCCCTAATTTATTGCTCAGAATCACAGAAGAATGTAGGCTGGAAAGAATCTCTGAAGATAAACTAGTTTCTTCATACTAGGAACTACCCTACATATGAGCAGAGACTCATCACAGCTTATCAACTCTTTGGTTTAGGGCAGGAACAACTTGGAAAAGGGCAGTGGAAATTAAGAAATTATATGGCATTGGCAGATAAGAGGCGCTGCTTCTGCCATACACTACCTGGTACCAGCTATGGACCTCAGAGTACATCTGTTAGCTGGCAATTTTGGCAGTGTCAGTGCCTGTCTTAGAGAAAATTTCTCTCCTGATCCACTGCTCCAGGTCCACTTCAGGTGTCACTAAAGGAGTGGGGTAGAGTACAAAGGACGGGAGGCAACTTTAATATCAGAACCACAG
This sequence comes from Pseudorectes ferrugineus, assembly GCA_008033365.1. NCBI lineage: Eukaryota > Metazoa > Chordata > Aves > Passeriformes > Pseudorectes > Pseudorectes ferrugineus. The sequence continues at coordinate 9,328 of QWTY01012204.1, forward strand.
ACGTCAATTGCCCACCTCATGTGTGAGAGTGTGGTGCAAGTTCTCACCCAGAGTAAAACAGTACTATCTGTGATGTAAACTGATCTACCTCCCTTTGCATTGGAACACATTGCTGGAGAAATCTGACACAGTTTATTGGATTCATATGGGAAGAAATTAAAAGTCAAACCCAGTGGCTGTGCTTTGTTGTTTAGGTACAAGAGTGCCAAACGAAAGCCCAGAGCTCAAGTGGTCTCATATAATCAAATATAAGTAAGATGGAATATCTGATTCTTTGCTCTTCTGAAATGGTTGTTCCAAATTTAATTAGAATCCAAGACACTGGGCTGCATGAGGAGGAATGTTGCCAGAGGTCAAGGAGGTGATCCTTCCATTCTACTCAGTTCTGGTAAGTCCAAATGTGGCGAACGCTGTGTCCAATTCTGGGCTTTACGCTATAAAAGAGACAGATGGAAATACTGGAGAAAACCCAAAGAAGGGCCACTAGGATGATGAAAGGGCTGGAACATCTCTCACGTGAAAAAAGGCTGAGAAAGCTGGGACTATTTAGTCTGGAGAAGAGAAGGCTCAGGGTGTATTACATCAATGTATATAAATACCTCAAGGGAGAATTCAAAGATGGAGACATGCTCTTTTCAGTGGTGCCTAGTGACAGGACCAGAGGCAATGGTCACAAACTGAAACACAGACGGAACAATCTGAGCATAAGGAAACACTTCTTTTGTTGTGAGAGTGGCTGAGAACTGGCACAGGTTGCCCAGGAAGGTCGTGGAATCTCCCTCCTCAGAGATATTCAGAAGTCATCTGGCCGTCAGGGGGAAAACTGGCTGTAGGTGGCCCTGCTTGAGAAGTGGGGCTGGACAAGATGACCTCCAGAGGTCCTTGCCAACCTCAATCATTCTGTGATTCTGTGACAAAAGAATAAAATCTGTGTCTTTGCTGTATCTGAGAAAACCCAGATATTCTTCAAAACTCAGTGTTAACTTACCAAATTGACTGCAGGCTCTTTCATTCTCTGTACTACTTCCCATCAAACCCCTCATGTCTGCATGCAAGATGCATATTGATAGCTTAGGCTTAACTGTTAGATCACTGAAATTTTGTCAGCTCAAAATTTTGTTCCAGGACTCTTCATCTTTTATGTCACAAAAGGTGAAAAACCATTTTCTGAATTTGACAAACTAGTCTCACCCTATACAGGAGAACCTCTCCTATAAAGAGGCTCAGAGAGTTGGGCATGTTTAGTGTAGAAAAGAGAAGGCTCTGGGGACACCTTATAGCAGCCTTCCAGTACCTAAAGGGGGCTACAAGAAAGGGGAAAAGGGACTTTTCGTTAGGGCATCTGGTGGTAGGAAGAGACGTAATGGTTTCAAACAGAACAAAGTGAGATTTAGATTAGAAGTTCAGAATACATTCTTTACTGTGAGGGCAGTGAGACATGGAAGAGGTTGCCCAGATAGGCTGTGGATGCTCTATCCCTGGATAGGAAGGATGGGGCTTTGAGCAACCTGATGTAGTGGAAGGTGCCTCTGCTCATGCAGAGGGGTTGGAACTAGAGGATCTTTAAGGTCCCTTCCAACCCAAATCATTCTGTGATTCCGTAAGACATTGAATAGAAAAGAATTCTACAAATAAGGAAATATTTATAATGAACTTGATAAGATTGAGTTTTATGAGATTAAAACAGTATTTGTAGGAAGGTGAGGTTCATTGTAATAATCCTCTTCTCAACTAAATCAGGTGATGAAAGAGTGAAATCTCAAAGACAGCACTGACTTCAGTTTAGATTTATAGGCATGACTGAAATCAGTTTAACTTAACTGATAACTCAAGAAAATCAGAAGAAATTATATGGGATAAATGAGACACATCTACTACCAAAATATATCAGAATCAGCTCTTGTCACCAGTACCTCATTGATACACACTGTGTTGTTAATGTCATATCACTGTGCACAAAGTATGACCTACCCAAGAAAAAAGAATTATTATTTTGGAGAGGTCCAAATAAATATGTGATCCGCCTTTTGGATATTGGCAATTTATTTTTAAAAATGTTTTTGACAAAAATATGTTCAAGGTTTTTGAAATGTAAAGAAAACAGAAAGTAATGACCATCTTCATATTATATCAGATTCCTATTACCCTTTTTTAGAGTAGCTGACACAATTATTCCAGATTCCCTGTAGACAGCCACGCAAAGACCTCCTTTGAAAGTTGTTTAATAGTTTCAGCTGTGAACAGCTGTTCCAATATTTCTCAAAAAATTTCTTGCGCCAGTCACTGGGCTGATCTATCATTCACAGTTTTGCATATGCTTGTTGGTTATTTTGCTCATTTTGCCCCTTTGCCTTCTACATTTTCACCTTTGCAATAAAACTGATATAGTCAACCAACTGTTGTCAGGCTTTTAGACACCTTTTAAAATAATTTTAAATAAAAATGCATCTAACACCTAATCTTTTTTGTTAGCCTTCACTTTTCTGTTATGGATAAAGAAAATAAGCAATTCCTATCTAATTTTAATACCTAAGTTAACACAGGGTTTTGGAGCTTCATTTTGCTCTCCCTAAAACAATTCCAATATTGGATTAAGATTCTAAACTATTTTGCATGATAGAAATCATCCTAACCCTTTTTTTGCTTTATTGGAAGAATGAGATACAACAATTTTTTAAAAATGAAGTTGTTAGCTTTTTAATGTTTTATGTGAAATAGAATATTCTTTCAGCTGAAGCTTAGAGAAAATTCAAGATATTTTTCTTTGTGTTTCAAACACAATGGAATCATTATGTCCTCAGCATAAAAATATGGATTGCGGGGCAAAAAATGTGGGGAAATTGGTATAAAACAGTTGTGAAAAAATGTTCCAAATTCCCTACCTTTCTTCACCTTTCTCTTCTTAATGGAAGAGTAACCCAACCTTTTAAAGAAGTGATACTTATAAAAAGAACAGTTGTGGTGAAAAAGACCTCTAATTTTACATACCAGTTTGAACAACAGTTGTTTCAACCAACCTCATTAAGAAAATTCTCTGAAACTAGGAAAAAAAACACTAATGGAAAGATATAAGTTAACTGCTTTGAAGTTGCTGATGTGTAAGTTTATATTGTCAGTAGTACCAAAATAGACCAGGTGAAATTAGAGAAGCACTGCATTGAAAAAATAATAACAAGAAAATAAAAATATTTTTAAAAATGCCTACTAAAAATATATATATACATTCACTCCTGTTAATGCAAAACTAATACTAATTTCAAAACACAAGCAATGATTATGCTGATTTCTTTTACTGTGCTGAAACAAAATATTAATGCACCCAGTGCATCATCAAAATAGTAACAAACGTTAAGTCAGAGAAAAATAATTCCCTACAGTATCTTAGAGAGGCTTGATTTTTTTTTTTAACTGCATCTTTAGTGGTGAGGTTATTTTCTATATGACTTTTTAGAACAATTAAAACATAATTATCAGGTGTGCCATGCATATGACATGTGACTCAAAGTAAATTGAAGAATGATACTTTTATCATTTTCATTTTGTGTTAAACATATATATTGAATCTGTGATCATTGCAGGGAAATGTGATGGGGTTTTTTCTCCCAATGATATTTTGTGAACTGTAGAAGTAAGACATTTTATTGGTTATATGTAATCTCTTTGGAATGCCTTTGTTTTGAAGCTATTTCAGCTTGATTTAGTTTTTAAATCCAGGATGAAAGCCTAGTTTCTTGAGGTAGCTATATCTGTTCATTGAATTGATGCCAGAGATGTTAGTTCCAGATGCATTTCTTTAGTTTGACTAGTTTTATTATGCTATGATGCTTTGCCCAAAAGATATGGTAAAAAAGCTGATGATATACAACATTGTCTGGGTCAAAATAGAACAAAAGCACACAAAATATTCTGCAATTTCTTTAAACACTCAGTCCTAGAAATACACATAAATACTACATGAGCATCCAACCAAATATTACATACAGACAAAAAAAAAAGTCTTTCTGCTCTTATTCCTCTCCTAATTAGTTTCAGTCCCAAGGCAACCAATTAATTATATCCTTTGAAAATGAACTTTTCCCCTCCTAAATTCATTCAAGCCCTTCCTTTCCTCAGTCTTCAGGCTCTGCATTTTCTATTTCATATTTTAAATCACTTGTAAATACTAAAAATAAAAAATTTCCTTATACTTTTAATGCTCTGCTGTTAATTTCAAAAGTTTTAAAGCAAACAAAAAATAGTCTTTTGAGTTTTCCTTCAAAGTGCTCATTCTATCTAGTGAAATAAGCGTAGATATCTTGAGTAACCAGGATACCTTAAAATTGCACAATGAAAGAATGCTCTGCAAAGACTCTTACTGGAAGGAAGGACAGCAAGGGGTGAGAAGGAAAGAAAGTGAATGAAGCAGATCATATTGTTATAAGCAGCATTTGTGAAATGAAGGTTGTTGGGTTTTTCCTCTCCTCACCCCCCTTATAATCATACATACATGAAAATTTACACAGAAGCTTTCAGACCCAGGATTTAAATAACTTGCTTGAGATCAGAAACTGCTGCCTTTCAGTATTTACACACAGCTCTTTAACCTGTTTATTAAGAAAAGCAACTGTAATTGTTCAGAAAAGACAGTGCATGCTTGAAATATCTTCCAGATTGCCAAGAGGATCTGTCAGTTTGCAGACGCACTGATTGCATACATAGAGGAGTGTTATATTCTGCCAAATAATCCCAAACCTATACAGCTGATTTTTTAACATAAAAAAATAATATTTTTCCCCTTGAGATGGTATCATCAAATACCATCTGTGCTGGATGCAATTTTAGTCATAAATCCTTGTTGTATTTATCAGAGATTCAGTTTTCAAGATAGCTAATTTTCATCTTAGATTCAGACACACACTAATTTCTTTGCTTCTTACTTGCTGAGAAGCCTGATATAACAGTCTATCACTGAAAGGGTTTGGCATTTCCCCAAAACAAAATAGGCTCATCTCCTTGCATGGGATTAGTTTCCTTAACAGGTCTAGAACTTGGAATCATTAAATACCATAAAAAATATTCTCTTCGTGCAACAGAAACTATTAAAAGGCCTGTGGGAGGTAACATGACAATGTTCACAATGAAATTAATATTAAACCTAATAAAACTCTGAGGGAAAAATCATCATGGAGGTAGAAAAAAAATCGAGACATGGATATATGAGAATGGAAGGAACATGGCAACAATATTAAGTTTGAGTATAATTTGGGGTTTTTTTGGGATTTCTGTTGAAGGTGCTACACCAGATTAGTAGAGTCTGGATGACAGAAAATAGATATGGGTTGACTGTCATTTAGAGTATTTGTCATGCATGACAAATGTCATAGATAATTTTGCTGTAACTGAGGTACTTAGAGACCCCTCAGGAGAAACTAGTACATCATGAAGATAAACAATAAAAAGCATTTTTTCCCCAAATATTTTACAACATAACAAAGGAACTGTACAAAACAATCGCTTATTTAGCCCATATTTCATCTATTAATCTCTGAGAAAGGTATGAGAGACGTTGTGGACAGCCTTCCTGAAGTCAGGATCAACAACACTGCACCTTCCCCCTCTGATGAGCTAGCTACTTCATAGAATTGGTATTGGGTCTGCGTGGTCTGGTTTTTGGTATCAGTGGGGGCCTACAGGGGTGGCTTCTGTGAGAAGCTGCTGAAAGTTTCCTCCATGTCTGGCAGAGACAATCCCTGGCGGGTCCAAAGATGGACATGCCGCTGGTCAAGGCTGGGCCAGTTAGTGATGATGCTAACGTATTTAAAAAGAAAGAAAAAAAAAAGTTATTTCACAGTGGTAATTGTGACCAAAGAAGAGCAGAGTGAGAACTTGTGAGAGGAACACCTATCCACGTACCAAGGTCAGTGGAGAAGGAGGAGGAGGAGGTGCTCCAGGCACCGGAGATGGGATTCCTCTGCAGCCCGTGGTGAAGACCATGGTGAAGCAGCTGTGCCCCTGCAGCCCATGGAGATCCATGGGGATGCAGAGATCCACCTGCAGCCCATGGAGGAGCCCCATGCCAGAGCAGATGGATGTCTGAGAGGAGGATCTGACCAACAGGAGGCCCATGGAGAGAGGACCCCCCTCTGGAGCAGCCTGTCCTTGGAGGACTACGCCCTGTGGAAGAGTGACCCACATTGCAGCAGTTTGAGGGGGGCTGTTGCCCTTGGGATGGATTCACATTGCAGCAGTTTGCAGGGCACTGTTGTACTCATGTTGGAGAAGTTCACAGAGAACTGTCTCCCATGGG
>QWTY01012205.1:0-10297 GCA_008033365.1 Pseudorectes ferrugineus
ACTTTTTATCTGTGAAATTATATATAAAATACATATTTTATACTGTAATGGGTTGACCCTGGCTAGATCCCAGGCACCCACCAAAGCCTCTCTCTCATTGTCCTCCTCAGCTGGACAGGGGAGAGAAAATATAACAAAGGTTTCATGAGTTGAGATAAGGATGGGGAAAGATCACTCGCCAAATATCACCACAGGGAAAACAGGCTAGAATTAGAGATATTAATTGAATTTATTACTAACAAAATCAGAGCAGGATAATGAGAAGTAAAAATAGACCTTAAAAAGAGTTTCCCTCCACGTCTTCCTCCTTCCCAGCTCTACCTCCTCCCACAGCAGTGCAGGGGGAGAGGGAATGGGGGTTATGGTCAGTTCTTCACATGTTATTTCTGCTGCTCCTTAGGGAGACGACTCCTTTCATTGCTCCAGCATGGGGTCACTCCCACGAGACACAGTTCTCCATGAATTTCTCCAATGTGAGTCCATTTAATGAGCTACAGTTCCCCACAAACCACTGCAACATGGATCATTCTTCCATGGGGTGCAGTCACAGAATTCCCAGAATTAATTAGATGGGAAAGATCGTTGAGATAATCGAGCCCAACCTATGGCCTAACAGTCCTTCAAGGACAGGATGCTCCAACGTGGATCCCCCACAGGGTCACAAGTCCTACCAGGAAATCTGCTCCACCATGATCTCCTCTCTTCATGGATCTACAGGTCCCTACCAGGAGCCTGTTCCAGCATGAGGCTCCCATGGGGTCACAGCCTCCTCTCAGGCATCCACCTTCTCTGCTGTGGGGCTCCTGCATGGGCTGCAGGTGGATCTTTTTATCCCCATGGATCTCCATGGGCCGCAGGGACACAGCTGCTTCAGCATGGTCTGCACCATGGCCTGCAGGGGAATCTCTGCTCTGCTGCCTGGAGCACCTCCTCCCCCTCCTTCTCCCCTGACCCTGGTGCCTGCAGATTTGTTCCTCTCACGTGTTCTCACTCTGCTCTTCTCTGGTTGCAATTACAACTGCACAATAACTTTCTTTTCCTTCTTCTTCTTAAATCTGTTATCACAGTGGCGCTACTGCCATTTCTAAATGGCCCAGCCTTGTCCAGGGGCACATCTGTCTTGGAGCTGCCAGGGATTGGCTCTTCCAGATGTGGAAGAAGCTTCCAGCAGCTTCTCACAAAGGCCACCTCAGTTTTCTTTTGACCTCAACAGTAGAGTTAGGATGAGGGTTAAGTGTGAAGTTCTGAGAATAAATAAAACTCAAGCTATATCCGTTCATTTCTTCTTTGATTTATGCATCAAATACAGTTTATGGTCAATCTTAACTCATCCTAAGTACTTACCTCATCAGTGGAGAGTTCAATACCAAACTCATATAATTCAAAATGTGTAGTGCTTATTTTCCATCCTGACATAGAAACTCAGTCTCTAGTTGAATGCTTACAAAGCTTTGGCAATCAGGACCTCAGTGAATGTGACACAGGGAGGATTATTGTATCACAGGCAGCTACTACAAACATACTAGGCATAAACAAGTCTTTTTGAACATTTTCTATAATTCTATGAAGAGCAGCTAAGTACCTGAGTGTAGCAGTTGTCTACTGCTTACGCATGGACATCATCTTGCTCAGACTTCTAGGAGCTATCAAAGTTTTAGAGCTTAATCTCTCTTGAGGGCACTGAGGATTTATTAGTCTTAGAATTTCTAAGTATAAAAAATGCTCAGTACTAAGTGTAACTCAGGTTCAGAAATATTACAACCAAAGCACAGCCTCGTGACACCTAGAAACTATAAAAGTATATCTTGTATATACGCCTATAACTATTACTTTGCCTTGAAAATGAGCACAAGCCTATTAAAATAGGGTAGCTAAAAACAATAAGTATTTTGTAACACTATGACAGTATAGTCAGACACCATGTATAAGAATTTCATATAAACTTGTGTGCAATGGGATCACCAAAGGGGCAAATGAAGATTGGTGTAGGTGCACTTAAAATGCAACCAAGTGAAAAAGTTGCCAGATGAGGGTTAAGATATGCAGAGGGGACTGCAAACAGATGGAACATCCTGCTGAATGCACCGGAAGGGTGACTGGCAAGACCAAAGATAACAAAATAAGTATTAGCCAAAGACACCCTCTTTCTGGGGGAGGCAATGGGATAAGCCCATCAGATCTCAGTGGAGGAAGATAGAGAAAGCGAGGGCAGATATGCTCTGGTTCTGACTCTGTTCAACAGCTCTTACTGTGTAAGACAGTATGAACTGCTTTGTGAATGAATCAGTTTTCAAGTTTAGAATTGGACAGATTCATAAGTCTCCTAAACACTCCCATCACATTACGCTGTGATCCTCTGGTATGTTATGAACAAACATATCGGTATTCATATTTATCTATACATATACACGTAAATTGTATTTATATACTCATTCAGTAGCAACATTAGCACAATGGTGATTATTTCAGTATTTCTATGAATGAGTAATATAATCCATGTATTGAACTCTCTATTGATATGTTAGTCTTTATAATACAGAGCTAAAATATCTTGAGCAGCATAATTGAGATTGCAGAAATAATTTATTAAACATACCCATAATAACTTTTTTCTAAAAGTTTATCGAAAGATGAATTGTTATGACAATCATCAGTCTCAGGGTGTCAAAACATTAGACTATCAGCCTTAAAAATAGTTTCAAATAGCAAATACTGCAGTTTCTCAAGAATTTCACCAGAGAATAAAAGTCAATTTTCTATTACAGCTCCTTTCCCAAGATTCATTTATTAAAAAAAAAAAAAAATAATAAAAAATAATATCCCATAGAAGGCAAAATCTGGCCTCTTTGAAATAAGGGATCAAATTTTCATCAGCTTTTATACTCTGTCTTCTGATCAAAAAAAGATATGTGGAACCAAAAGACAATGCATCTAGTGGAGAATAAAAATAATTTTATTCTTGGGGATATGAACAATATTTTATTAGAGAAAGTTTTAATGGGAAACAGGTTGGAGAAACATCAAGCTTTAAAATATTATTCATATTTTCCAAGAGAGAAAAAAAATTAAATTTTAAATTTTAAGTGTCATAGAATGCTAATCATTTATTTTCATTTGATGTCACATATGTGTGAAACTATGAAAAATTCAAAGAAGTGAAATATTTTTCCCCCCCTTCACTTTTATATTTTGACTTCCTCCAGTTTCGATACAAAATACTATTCTTTTCCATTATTTTTTGCCAGCTGGTAGGAAGAATAAAATATTTAAAGATAGTCATATAGGGGAAAAGATATTAAAAAAAAATTTAAACTAGAAGTCAAAACTTCAAGGATCAGTGCTGGAAGTTTTAGATTCAGCTGAATTGAATAAAAAGAAGGCAATGAGTTTAATACTGAGAATGGCTAATCATTGAGACAATACACCATGAGAAATAGTGGAGTTTTTTATTATAGAACTCTTCATATCAAATTCATTTCTGCACATGACTCAGCTGACAAATATCCATGTACAACTTTATGCGAGTCATGCAGAGGATCTGATTGTATGATCTGGCATTGCATGTGATTCAACACTTTAGGCATCTTCAGAGATTTGATGTCCATGCAGGCTTGGGGCTTTATTTCCTGAAGAGGAGAGAGTCTGTGCATAGCTTTGCTTTACATAATTGTGTTCTTTCCACTGTGTGGCTTTGTTGTTATCAGTGGATGTCAAGAAGCAGCATTTTGGCTCTACCAGCCATCTCCAATTCCGTTAAGTGACCAACATATGACGTGAATTGAGACTTAAAGTCAGGCACTAACCTTTGGCCAAAGCATTTCCCTTTGGAAAGGGAAAATTTCTTGTAAAGAAAGCATCCCAGTGGAGCATTGTGCTAGTGGGAGAATGCCACCCAGGGCTCTAGAGGCTCCCTCCCAGTTTATCTGAGACCTGCGAGAGAGGCGTGCTGCCCCAAGAGCAAGATGTATCTTCTGCTCACTTAACAACTTGAAGCTTTGACATTTCCCTGCCTGTCAGCAGCCTCTTCCAAAGAAAGCATGAAATGGGAGATTTCCCCACATTGCGGCTTTCTGGAAGAACTTCCTTCCCAGCATTCCCCAAATGTCTGAGTAGGCAGCACAATTAGAAAATGCATTTTAAAGGTTATTCAGATGTGACCTGGTCAGATAATGGAACTTTTCTTGTTACAGGGGAATCCAATATTTTTGTCTCTTATTATCTTAAATATTTTAATCTTTCCTTTCTCCTAAAAAGGAAAATAAAAGATTAAGAAATTAAAAAAATCTGTTTAAGTGTTTCCAGGCAATTTGCATCTTACCTTTTACCCTTAAGTACCTTCTTATTCTGAGGAAAAGCACACTGGAGAGAAATCATATATAACTACAGAATAGTTGATATGCTGCTGCTCATGAAAAAAAGCAGTTCATATGAATGATAAGCCTCAGTAAAAAAGTAAAAGAAATAACAAGAAGCAATGAGTGGAATTATCTGAAAGATTTTTTTTTTTCCAGTTAGTCATTTAAACACTGAATGTTGCTTGCAAACTGCCTGTAAAAGCAGAATAAGATTGCAATTGTGACTTCTTCTACCAAGTATTTGTAAACAGAGATGTCATAGACTAGGATCCACTCTGACATCCATCTCTCAGTGCTTAAACTTGTAAAGGATAATATTAGGTTATGGTACATTTTGGGGACTGTGATAATTCAGATAGTTCTATTAAGAACTCACAGAGGGCATGAGGTTTTGATTTTGCTTGCAAATGTATATCCTTCATTATAAAGTTTCCAGACAAGAGACATAAATACATGTGTAATATAATTATTTTGTTCAAATTAATTAACACATAAATAGTTGTTGTCAAATAAGAAGTCAAAAGAGAAATAGGAACATAAAATTTCCCCTTTTAATATTTTTTAATATTTGAAAAAAATAAACACTCTTTTAGAAATAAGAATGGGCTTGAAAATTCAGACAATATTTCATTAAATAGTGTGTGAATTATTTTATGAACATCTTGAATATTAACTTTTCTCCCCACAGAAAAAAAAAATTCCCTAAACCAATAAAAACTACTGGGGAAACATAAAAATAAGCTTTTGGGAGAGAATTTGGCTTCAAGATAATCTTTTTGATGCTATCATTTTCATTTTAGTGCTGATGTTGGTACGGTTTTAAAGAGTTGCAAATATCTATGCATTTTTACCATATGAAAAATGAGCTGGAGAGAGAGAAAACCCAGAATAATTTAAGATATGCTTAAGTAAAGTTTATTCAATATTTAAAATATTTCCACATTATCTTCCAATAACCTTATTGAAAACATAAAAGGAATTTTCAAACATTCCGATATTTTGATTAAGATTGATTTACTTATTTCCATAATGACACTTAGTTTATTTTAATCATCTCAAGACTGGTTATGAAGGAAGGTAGGTGTGTGTGTAAATCAAAATTTCCAGTAAGATGGTATAGGGCAGAAAATTCTTAGCAGACTTCGCAGAATTAGCAGTAACACCAGCTAAATAAGTAGTCTGTGTCCTTCCATATAATGACTCTACTTTTGTCCTTGAAGAGGAAAGCATGTAGATAACTTCTAAGAATTACGTCAAGTCAGGAAAGGGGAAGGTAAGGTTTGGTTTTATTTCCTGGAATGCCATGCTGCCATGTTGATAAGGGTGCTGTTGATGTCATATTGCAGTGACTATTAAGCAACTTCTAAATAAAAGGACAAAAAAATACAGCAATTCTCCACTTTTTTTCTTTTTTTTTTTTTTTAAATGAGGTATATTTTTTATTTTGTATGCCCTTTATAGGATATATGTATATTCATTTTTTTTTATCCTTTCAGGAGAAGAATTGGCAGAATCTCTTCTGCTAAAATCTAAATATTTTGAAAAAACATATTCTATTATCATTTTTTGTTTTCAACAAAACAAGCAAAAACTTTTTATCAGAACCTAGGGGTTGCACTGAAAAATACTCAGGTTCTGATTTTAATACAAATCTGTGAGACTCGATTGAATATAACCATTCTTTCAGACTTGAAAGTTTTGATAAAGAGTAATTGCTTCTGCTACTAATTTTTCAGTGGAAACATCTCTGCAGTTCCCCAATGCAACTTCACACCAAAGTTTCCTTGATCACCAGGACTGTAATAGTGAACATTGGGACAACACTGACAAGAAGATTGAGACTGTCATTTTCCAAACTGAAAGTATGAAATGATCAACTCCAGTTATTATGGGAAATCATCCCATCCTGTTATTTGTCTAATTTTTAGTGCTAGTCAGAATGCAAGCATTTTCTGTCTGATATGCTTATCTTTTCATATCATAACATTCTGACGTAAAAAACCAACAAAACAATCAAAACCAGCATATCTCTCCCCCCCAGCAAGACCAAAAGCTAAAATTAAGGAAGTGTTTTACAAACTCCAGGTTACAGGCAGTAATATCTCATATTTGTCTCTTGATAGGTAGTTTACAATTTCTCAGCTAGAGCTGTGGTGAAGCATATGTGCTGCAAACCTGGCAATGTTGCAATCCATGCTTGTAATATACTCTAAAAGAAGGCACTCTGACATTGTCACATAATGATAAAGTCTGATTGTTTGACCACATTTAAATGCCGTAACAGCTCTACTAGAAGTGGATTCCTTGTTATAACACTATCAAGGTGTTAATGCAGACTGTCATGGAACTGACATCAGTTATAATGTTAACAACATAGGGAGCAACCAGTCTGTCTTCTGTTTATTCCCTCCAGAGTATCTACACAGACAGCTCAGAAAGAGCAGAAGTTGCTCTGGCAATTTGTGGCATTGTAACAGCCCAACTTGACATTCAGAGTATGGGGAGGGGAGAATGCGGGATCAGAGCACATGCACTCAACAGTACTGGAGCAGGATATTTCTTAAGACGCGCACTGTGACAGAGCGTTTGCCAGCTGGGAAATCAAGGCAACTTTTATTTCATATAAAAGAAGAGAAAGGTGAGGAGAAGGGGCAAACAATTCTCTTAACATTTTGTTCAAATGATGCTTCCCAGTTATGGGGCCTTATCCTTTACATCAGACTGATAATGGAGCATCAGACTGTTAATGACTGCAAAAATTTAATATCAAAACAAGGGCATAAGGTCTTCTGGGCCAGCAGAGTTTTGTGGTGATGTATGCAGAAGGAAATCAGTCTTGCAAGCTTCTTTTACTGAACACCCATGAACATGGCAGTTTTAGATGCCTCATAGAAACCAAACAGCTATCGTTAACTTCATGATGTTCAGGATTTCATTGTTTTTGTGATTTTAACAATGCTCTGACTGTAGGTCTGAAATGCCTCTAATGACTAATAGTACCTACAGTTTCTTACTGAAGACAGACACATTGTTTACTGAACACATACAGTAAACACATTTATGTTGAAAAGATTGAACAAGGCAGAAAAAATTATTTGTATGTACTCTTAATATATCTTCTTAGGGTGATGTGTTGTTTCACCTTTCCAAAGTAGAATTTAGCCTTTTTTTTCAAGGACTTTGTCACTTTGGCATAATGTACAGAACTATTATTAATCAAAGCATAACATGAAGTACACATAATTGGCAGCTATGAAATACAACACTCATTCAATAACTTTTGCATGAATTGTTCAACTTGTTAACTGGTCTTTCAACATCACCAGAGAACCACAGGGTTGTGTAATTTAGTGTGTAAGGGACTGCTAAATATCTTCTCTGCTCAAAGCAAGTATAATTAGATCAGATTGCTCAGTGCTGCATCCACCTCAAACCACAGAGACACCACAGTTTCTCTAGTGATCCACTCCTGTAGTTGACCACTCTTCTGCTGAAAAAAAAAGGAAACAAATCCAAACCCTATCTCCTCAGAATTTCTTAAGTTCCAATTTATGTATATTGACACTTGTTCTATTGCTCTGTATCACCAAAAAGAGTTTGGTTTCATTTCCTCTGTACCCTATCCCTGTATCCACGTGTGTGCCACTGTACACACCACAAGTAGTGAAGTCTCCCCTGCCCCTCATCTTCCCCAGGCTGAACCAGTCCAGTGCCCTCCACGACCTCCTGCATGTCCTTTACACTACCATGGGAACCCTCCACTAGACTCACTCTTGTATGTCAGGGTCTATCCTATGTCAGGAGCTCAAGCCTGGACTATCAGGACAGTTTTACCAATGCCTAACAATGGGTCAGGATCCTTCCCCTTGCTGGTGCAGCCCCAAGTGCACAGGCTGTTTAACTACCTGGGTTCACTGCTGTGTCCTGATAACATGCTGGTCCCAGGTTCCTCAGGCCTTTTCTGGAGAACTACTCTGAATCATCGGCCTCATCTTGTCCTGTTCCAGGAGTGAGCCCAGTTCTCTTCAGTGCCTTTGTCTCTAAGGCAAATTTTCCTCTAAGGGCAGTTTCCAAGCAAGTATTTGAGCAGGTCAAAAGACTGCCCTTCTCAAAATCAGGGTGGTTGCCTTTGTGAAATTCTACTGTTTGTCTTGGTAACTTCTCTCAGGTTATATTGCTCCAGAGACTTACAGTCATCACAGTCAAGGCTGCCTTCAACCTTCATGCATTCAACTGTCTTCCATGTGAGTACCACCTTCAACAGAACATCTTCCCTGGCTGATCTGTCAGTCATCTGGGTCAAGAATTTGCCCTCGAGTTGCTTGCCTTTTTCTGCCCCTGCATCACCAGCACAGTTCTGTCCTCTGACCCTTACCCACAGGCTTACCTTTCCCAGGTGGGATTTTCCATGCTTTTAAGCTACCCCTTTGCATAGATCACCCTTTCTTCTGTCCTTGACAACCCTCCTATTCCTGCAGCACCAGTGCCTCTGCACTGTATCTCTGCAGGTGTGAGTGCTACCATTGCATCACTCTCATCCCTCTGAAGTCACAGCTCATTTGCTCTGCACGCACTGCTGATGCCTTCCTCTCATCCCCAGAGCCCCCTCTATTTGTATGTAAACATTTGAGATGGGTCCCAGGTTGTAAAGCCTTTGCAGGTGATGCATGAAAGCCCCTCGGATCATGCTGTCTCCTGGACACATTAACACCCTCGTGTCCTCGCTTCTCCTCTGTGGGAACTCCCCTCTCACATTTCCATCCCTCTTGACAAGACCAGTAAGTCTGATTGCAAATACATCCTGCACAACATTGTCAGACATACCCCATCCTTTTTCAGTAGCCATTTCAATGAGAAAAACTCTGCATATTAGTAAGACGGGAGACATAAATCACAATGCTGGCCTTTTAAGCCATCATCTCTGGCCTAACAGAATGTTTGTGTTTCCATATACATATTTTTACCAAGAATGAATCCTTCCTGCAAATAACCAAACGCCTTAAGTGGTGAGGATCAAACCTACTTATGCCTGGATTATTTTCAGAGCCTAAAATCCTTTTATAAATCTAATCCATGACATCCAGAGTTCCCTCTTCTGTAATCTTTCAGTTGGAAAACTGGCAGTAAGAGGATGTCCATTTCTCATAAAGCATTGCATTATTTGGTTCTCTGATAAAATCACAATGGAAGAAGGATAATGAAAGCAAACCTATATTTTAATTTTGGAACCCATTTCAAATGCATTAATTCTAATAACTACCATACTAAATTTAATCACTAGTATATAAATAATAGTAAATAAATTGTTTTTAAATAAAACTATATTGCTGCCTTTTTAGAATCTTGGATGTTCCTCACAAGTGATTACCTAAGACGCAGAGAACAACAGTTTATTTTTTAGATCCCAGGTTAAACTTGATGGGCTACTGATTAGAAAGGTTACTCATTGATCAGTGCTATGAGTACATTTCCTAGATGTCATTAAGAAAAAAAAAGGTAATACACAGGGACCTGCCTATGCTAAGCTAATCTTTAGGGAAAAGTTTCTGACAGTAGCTGCACTTTAAAATATGTTACCATCACTAATAAGGAAAACACACTTACACTGTTTTTCCTAAAGATAGCACATTTGCATCTAAAGAGCTTCAGTTGTTTTCTTAGATGCTCAGAATATTTAAGTGAGACAAAATATCTGCCTCCGCTACATGAAGGTTAAAAAAAACCAACCATTGCTAACTTGTATGGAGTGGAAAGCCTCTGGCATATTTAACATGAGGTTGTTGTTGACATGTCATGTTTGTAGGAATATAAAAGCTCAGCTCAATGAACCACTGTAAAATCTTACCTTTGAGATTGTTATATTGAGTTACATATAATAAACAAGAAAGATTTTTTTTAATAACACAGGCAAGTTATATTTCAATAACTCTTAAGATATAACC
>QWTY01012207.1:0-11004 GCA_008033365.1 Pseudorectes ferrugineus
GCGAGTTCCCTCCCTCCGATTGTCAGAAATTTCTTTTTCACTGTGTGGGCAGGAGACAGATTTTAACTGTCTCTATTTTCTCCCCCCCCCCCCTTTTTTTTTGTTAATTTCGTTTTATCCCCCCTCCCCCCTTCCTTCCTTCCCTGCTCCTCTCGTCTCTCCCTCTCCCCTCCCTCTCCCCTCCCTCCTTTTTTCCCTCCCTTCCCCACGGCTCTTTGCCTCCCTTTTCCATTACAAATCATGTCTCTGGAATAACCCCCGGCCGGATCCATGCCTCTGTCCCCAGGTAAGCCATGCCCAGCGGGATGGTGGCCCTGGGCCAGCTCCCGCTCGCTCTCCCAAAGTCCGCGGGGACATCGCGTGTCCCCCCCCCCGCTCGCTGCTACCTGTTGGGGACGGCCGGGAGACGCCAGTTGGGGCTGTCTCCATCCTCCTCCTCCTCCTCCTCCCTGTAAGCGATTCCCGGTGGACACCTCCTCCCCTCCCTTCTGTCTGTGCCGCTCTCCGGGATGCGCGGGGCTCCGGGGATGGAGCGCGGGGGAAGGAGCCGGCGGCAGCCAGCGGCCACAGGTGGGTTGTGCCGGGGGAGCTCGGGGGGCTGCGGCAGCGCTTCGGGACGGCACCCCAAGTGTGAAGCCCCGCTCCCGGTTTTTCCCCTTCCCGAGCTTTCTGGGGTGTGGGGATCGGATCTCGCAAAGTTTGTATTAAGGGAGCCTCGGCTCTCTGCTTAGGGTGGTTTGGGGGGCTGGGGGTCCCGGGGGACCCGCCACCCTCGGAAGGATCGTGTGTGAGCGGGGCCGTTCCGGGGGTGCCCACCCTCATGCCCCAGTGGGTGAACCGGGATTGAGGTGTCACCCCGCTCTCTTCCCCTGCCTTGGGTGCCCTGGGGAGCCCTGGCTGGGATGCAGGGCAGCACTGGGCTCCTTCAGCCCCAGTCCACCTCCCCTGCCAGCCCAAGGCTTCCCAAACGTGCTGGATCTCTTTCCTCCTCTCCTCTTCCTGCCCTCGGCGCCCAGTGCTCTGTCTCGTGTTGTGTCCCTGCACCCCGTCCCCGCTTTCCCCGGGTCCAGGTGCTGCTCCCGAGTGCCTGGGTGTTGCTGGTGACAGTGATGAATGAGTGGGTCCTAAATCGGGGTTTGTTTGCCTCGTTGTTCCAGCTCTCCCAGCTGCTCTTGCGTTGCCGAGCGTGTGTTTTGGTGCTCGTGGCTCCTGCTGGCTCCTCGCGCGGCTGGAGCGGGGCCAGGGATAACTCTTCCCCCACGATCCCGGACCGGCAAGCGCTACCTGGACCCTGCACCACGCTGTGTCCGCCACGGGCCGCATCCCCCCGCAGCCCCGGGGTGGTCTCACCCTGCTCCCGGAGCTTGGTCCGTGCTGCAGATGGGGCGGTCTGGGCTCAGGATGCCGTGGGATGCGGTGACACTCTCGGCTGGTCCCGATCCACGGCTGGGCTGGTTTGGCAGAGGAGGCAGAGCATCACGGAAGGCGCTGTCAGCGGGATGAGCCACACGCTCGCAGCCTCGGCGGCTGCTGCCGGCAGCTTTGGCAAGGCTGGGGCACAGCCACCACCCGCCGAGTGACTGGGGAGACCGAGTGCCATCCAAATGTGAGGGGTTTGGAGGGCTTTCCTTCAGCTCTGCCTCCCCAAAGCGTTTGTGCAGCACTGCAGGTCTCTGTGCCGGTGGGCTGAGCTCCCCTGGATGTGGGGACTACAGGACTGGGAGGTGGAGGAGGTGGTGGTGGCATCAGGCCCTGGCACCGAGCTCCGCTCTGCTCTCTGCTGCTGCCTGGCTCAGTTTCTTCGCTCCTCAGCGGCCCTGGAGTGCCTGGAAAGTTTGTTCGCTGTAGTTTGGGATGCATTTGCATCCCTTGAGCACCTGGGGGTTTCCTCCTGCTCTGCTGCCACACAGGGCAGTGCAAACCTTTTGCCAGTGGAAGGCTGAGTGAGAGCATGGCCCAGCCCCGGTGCACCTTGGCACCTCTTTTGGACAGGTGAGAGCTTGGTGCTGGGGCAGAGTCTCCCTCTGGCTCACCCATGCTGCTGAAGGCACTAGTGGGGACCTGAGCGTGTGTGTGAGATCTCTGGCAGGCAGTCACACCCCTGACCCCATGCAAGGAGCCCTGTCCCCTTGGCCGTGTGAGGCTGCAGCCCCCTGTGCCCCATCCCCGGCGTGGCTGAGTCAATGCACCCACCCACTGCATCCAGTGTGTGACTCACAGGCTTTTCATGCACTGATGTGAATCACTCACAGCCACATCGATGACTTTAGTGACAGCTGAAAAGAGGAATCAGTCCCCCCAGCACTCCCCCAGCACCTCTGCTGCTGCCAGATGGGCTCCCTGCTCCCAGTGACCCAAGAAAACTTCTGTGAGTGGCGCTCTGGTGATGGCAGCTGGAGTTTCTGCTCACTCCTGCATCCCGTGGTTGAGTGGATCCGTGGGTGCCCCCGAGGATGCTCGTGGCTGGAATGGATGGGTGCACACTGGGGTGATGCAGGCAGGGGCTGGCTCTTCTGCCTCGGTGCTGAGGGGGCTCTGCTTGCTCGGTTGGGGTGAGTCTGGCGGTGTTCTGAGCCACTTCCCTCGGGGCAGGGAGTGTTCTGGGCCGGTTCTCCCACGGCTGATCCACTTTCCCCCTCCGTCTCTCCGGGGCCCACGTGTGGCGATGCGGAGCCCCGTGCGGGCCCCCCGCTCCTGCCTCTGCCCAGCCCCGGGGTGCAGCAGGGCCGCCTGAGCCCCAGCGGGAGCAGCTGGCGATGAGCAAGAGCCGCCAGGAAAAGAGCCAGATCCCCCCCATGGCTTCGGCTGCTCCTCTCCGCGGTGCTGCTGGCTGGCAGATGGTGGCGGCCAGCAGCTCGGCTGGTGGCTGGGATGCTCTTTGCTGCCCTGCCAGAGCCCGGGGCTGTGTCTCCGCTGGCTCCCCTGGGTGCCCGTTTGAACACAGGGATTAATTAACCTCCCCGGGGATCGCTGCCACCTTCCTGCCTCTGCTGGAGACAGTCCAGAGGAGGAGCCTGGGACGCTGCCTTCTCCTGCCGCCCCGGGCGGGGGTCCCAGGAGATCCTGCATCCCTCCCCAGCCAGGTACCGGCTTGCTGGGGGTCAGCGGAGCATCCCTGTGTCCCCACTCAAGCAGCGTGTTCAGGAGGAAATGATAAATAAACCCAGCGCCTTGCAGCTCCACGGAGCTCCAGGGAAGGCACAGCCAAGGAGCAGAGGGGATCAGACAGGCTTCCCGGGTGCCTTCCAGGTCCCAGCCTGCCCCTCATCCGTCTCCCGCGTCTTTTCCATGCTGCTTTGCTTTATCCCTGCCTGTTGCTCTTGCGAAAGCTCTTCCTGCCCTTCCCTCCCCGGTGCCGGCTCCCCACCAGCATGTCCCCTCCTTCCTTCCTGCTCCCTGCGGCTGAAATGAAGAGCTGGAGCATTTCAGGGATGTCAAAACATACCATTAGTCACGGGCGTGAGGCCTCGTGCCCGGGGAGAGGCTGCTGAGCTCTCTGTCAGGCTGAGAAATGATCAGGGCAGGCGGGAGCCCGGGGGCTTGGGGGGCGAAGGCTTTGGGCTTTCTCCCTTTCCGGTACCTCTGGCATCATCCTGGCTTTGCTCTGAGCAGCAAGTTGGGTCAGATGTTCCCTGGCATCGGTTGCTACACAATCCCCCTGTGGTGCTGGGCTATGGCACCTCCAGAATGAGGGGCTAAGTCCCCCCCTGCTTTGCTGGGGGAGGGGTTCTCCCCAAAAAATCCCACGTCAAGGCGACCCTCCAATTGTGTGCAGCTGTGTTAGTTATTGGCTCAGAAGGGTTGTTTTTCTCCTCTTCAGCAGAGATGTGTTGTCTTTAGTGTTTTCCATGCTGGGATGCGTGCTCCCTGCTTCAGAGGCCACCTCTTGTGGATTTAAATCCAATATTGGGTTTTCCAGGCGGTTGTTTAAACAAAGCAGCACGGGCACCGAAACATCCTCTCCCTGCGGAGGCACCGAGCCCTGCTGCTGCCCAGTTTGCCATCCACAGGCATCTGTGCATCCCAGCCTGGTTCAGGACTATTGTTCTATTTCTTTAGTGCCAAAACACTTGATTTCCTTTCACTTCACGTGCAGGGAATGGGGGATCCTGTTACAAACACCCCGAGCTCCCGGTGTGCAGCGCCTGCCTCCCGGCATCAGCGAGATGCTGGAGATGTCTGAGCCTGATCTCTGCGGGAAAGGCAGCAGAAAGCTCAAAGTTGTCAGGGGGAAGGGGCTGAGCTTCATCTGCTCCCGTGATTCTGCAAGGACTGCTGCCTATAAATAAGCACAAACCAGCTGGAAAGGTGCCTCAAAGCACAGAGGTGTGGGCAGCGCTCAGCCTTGCCCCTGCCAGCACATCCCTGGAGAGAGCCCATTAAGCTGTGGCTAATATTTTTGTGAAGTTTTCCGGTTCAGCAAAGAGCATTTGCATTCCCCTTGCCTTGTTTTTCCAAGCTGCAGGCAGAAGATGGGCTTTAACCCCTTGTTACCCTGGCGCCGTCTGCTTCGTGCCCTCCAACAGGAACCAGTGCAGGCACTTTTAGCAAATGGGTCTGTGCTGGGTGACTTGTTCAGTGTTGAGGCACCGTGTGTGGCTTTTAGAGGTGACTGCTGGAGGGTGGAGGGCTCTGTGCGAGCTGGCACTGTTAGCAAAGAGCCCTGGAGAGTGTGCAGGCAGCGATCCTGCTCCCAAAGATCCGGGCAGGGTGCCTGTGCTTCCCTGCCCGCTCTGGGTCTCCGTGGGGCTCCTGAGGTGATGGCAGCACATGGTCAGTGCTCCAGAGAGAAATTCCATCTCTGGTCTGCACTCAGGGTGCGGATCAAATCCTGGAACTGGGTGGGAAAGATGCAAACCTCCGCACTCCTGCCCTCCAGCATCTGTTCTCCAAAGCCATGGTGTGCTTGCTGAGGCTTCCCAGGCAGGGCTGGGAAATCATAGCTGGTTTAAAATTAATTAAACCAGGTCCTTCAAGGAAAAGAGCACCTCTTGTGCATGTTCCCATGTCCTGGATGAGCCCCGTGCTGGGTCAGGGTGGTACTTCCATGTTGGTTTCGAGATGAGTTCTAATTGAAACCTCGTGTGCTGACTGTGCCTGAGAAAATCAGGCTGTAACTAATGGGAGTCGCTCAAGATGGTGGCTAATTACTGTGATTAACTGAGCAACACTTTGGGCTACTCTTCCTCCTGCTCTGCCTCTCATCCTGGCCCCTGGGGAGCAGCTGCAGCAGCCAGGGAAGAATCACACTCTGTTTATCTGGGGGACTGGGAGGCGGTGCACAGCCCCCCAGCAGTGCGGTCGTATGTCTGGCCATCTCTGAGCCTCTGCTTTCCCTAAAAATAGGAGCTTTTCTCTCTGGAAGCAGCTGGTGAGTGGAGTATTGTTGCAGTGGGCATGGCTGGGGCTGGGACCCTTCTTGTGGTGTGATACAGGGTGAGAAACTCCATCTTAAAATCTTACAAGTGTGAGCTGCAGCATATGGGACACATTGGGAAACAGGGGCCAGCCTTTGAGTTTTCCCCACCCTGTTTTCCTCTGAGGGATTTTTCCCTGTGATAGGGTCCCTCCTTCAGTTCTGCCCCATCCAATGATGGCTTTGGATGTTTGATCATGGCTTACTAAGCAACCTTAAAAAAGCCCTGTTTACAAAACCTGTCCCTGATGCGAAGTGAGTCTGGTTCCGTGGGCTGCGCTCGCCGGCTCCGCGCGAAATGTGTCACTTGCACCGAGCGTTATTTTTAGAGCCGAGGTTTGCAGAATGCAAAGGCTGGCCAGGTTTTTCCAGGGTGCCAGATTCCTGGGAGGAGGAGGAAGAGGGGACCGGGTTGATCTCTTGCTCTGTGGCAGCGCGTGGTGGCTGCTGCTTCACCAGTGTCCTCTGGTGAGACGGTGCTCACGTGGCTTTTTTTCCACATCTGCGTGGGGATTTGTGGATCCTTTATGTGCCTCTCTACTTTTCCTTCCTTTTGGTGCTCCTCGCTCTGTGTTCAGTGGTATTCCTGCCTCCCCACTCCATCTGTGGTGGCTGGTGCTGCCCTGGAGGCTGCTCTAGGTCTGGGGTCTCTCTGCCAGGGCTGGCTGCAGTGCAGCTCTGCTTGTGCTTCCAGCCCTTTTCCTTGCCTGTGAGCAGCTGGGCTGTGTCCAGGGTGGGCTGGGAAGGACAGGCAGCAGGAATGGGCTGGATGCCAGCTGCTCTGGAGCTGGATGGGCACAGCAACCCTGTGGGAAGCTGGTCCTGGCAGGAGAGCTTTGCTTTGTCGATGTCCACCTTCACACCTGTCTGTGCAGCTCCTCCCTCTCCTTCCAGCCTGCTTCTGGTCCTGGCTGGAAAGCCACCAGTCTTGCACTCTGTACATCACCCTGTTGCCTGCTCTCCTGTGAACCCTCTCCTGCTCCCTCTCTCTGGGTGCTGAGCTCTGGGAGAGGCTGCTTCCCCTTCCAGCCTGACTTGTCCCAGAGCTGTCACCCCTGGAGCTGTGCCAGGGCCGTCCCCTCTGTAGATCCCGGGGCACTGAAAGCACTGTTGGGTCTTGGAGCACTTTGCAGTGTCACAGGGGGTGAGGAATGCCCCTAAATGCCTTTTTGTGGGTTGGGGTGATGCTGAGCAAGGAGAGGAGGAAATCAGCTCCTCAGGTGCAGTGTGGTGATCCAGGGAATCCACGGACATCCCATGTGTTGGACCAGGGCGCGGTCTGGTGACCACAGACAGGGATGTCCCCAGCCTTGGAAGCAGCAGTTTGGTTGAAGCTGAAATTCTTCTGTGGGGTGATGCTGGTTTTCACCAGGCAAAATAATGAGAACCAGTAAAACAGCTGAGAAGAGGGTAGAAGCTTTAAAAACGTCCAAATTGATGGTATATACTGGAATAGGAAGTTGAAGGTTTGGAGGCTTTAGGTTTGAAAGCCATCTTTTAAATCTGGTGCTGTTTTTCCTGTGGTGGATGTGATATAAAAAGCAAAATTGAAATGAAGTGTGTCTGCTGTGTTGGACTAGACAGTTTCCACCAGACAAAATGACTTTTTTCTTTCTTCTCCTCCCTTCTTGGCACTTTTTGCCCCCAGCAACTCCTGGAGCTGACACTCTTTGCTCAGCAGATCTCTCCTGCCCTGTGCCTGGCTACCACCCCACACCCTGGGCAGGCAGCACCTGTGTGTGTTATTAAAGATCTTGCAGGGAGAATTTCTCACTCTGCTGCAGGATTTTACCCTTCTGCCACGGAGTTATGGTCCAGGCTCTTGGGCTGGACCTTCGGGGTGGTGTTTCCCTTCTCCCAGCACTGCGTGGCCGGGTTACAGCCGGCCAGGGATGTGCCCTGCCTGCTTCCCGTGCCAGTGCCTGCTTCCAGCCAGCTGCCAAAACTCACTCGGCCGCTGCCGTGTCTCACTCGACTCACTTGTGACTGTCGTGACTTTGTTTTAGTCACTTTGTCTGTTTCGCTCATGCAGGGAGCTGTTAGTGTTGCTCAGAGGGTTTATTAGCCTTGAAGCTGTCACCTATTTCCTACTTGTTATTCCAGGTATTTAATTGTCTCTTTGCTCCCTGAGAGCTGGAGCTTGTTTTCCCTATGATTCCCTGGGAAGGAAGGTGGTTTTTCAGCTGCTGCCTCGGAGAGGGGGTGATGGAGAGGGTGATGGAGAGGGCTTTGCCGTGCCTGGGGCTGTGGCGCAGAGCCGGGCTCTGACCTGGCGCTATGCCTTGCTGGGATTTTTGGGCGACTGGAGCTTGCCCAGAGCGAAAGCTGTAATCTGAATTAATGTTTTAATTACGCCGGTCTCTTCCCCAAAGGCTGTTCTCTTTGTCTCGGATGTGTACAGCTCTTGCGTGCGCTGTCGCGTTTTCCCCGCTCCCCTCACTGTGCAGCTCATCCCGGGGTGCTCTCCTAGGAGCTGCTGCCGGGGCTGTGGAGCTGCTCCCGGGGAGCAGGAGCGGGGAACTCGGGCTCCATCCCACCGGGCTCCCCCCGCATCCTCCCCACCCCAAACAGGCGAGATTCCAGGCCAGGCTTCCCGAAGAGGTGTTGGGTAGCGAGGTGGGAGCTCCTGTGCGGGGATCTCCAAGGCAGCTCCTCCCAGGGGTGCCCGGGATGGGGATGGGGATGGGGATGGGGTCCGGGGGACATCGTGATGCTTTCCCCTCGGCATCCTGATGGCTTCTCCTACCACAGGGGGACATGGACGGGAAACGGGCTCTGGGATTCTGATGTTTCTCCTTGCCTGGGAGAGGGGAAAGGAGGGGCGTGCACCTGCGTGTGTGACACTCCAGCCCTGTCACCCTCAGGGGAGCGTCCCACCCGCAGTGCCAGCGGAGGAGAGCTGGGGCGAGGTGATGAGAAGAGAAGCTGGAGCTGCTCTGATGGCTCAAATATGTATTTTACTAATAAAGGCTTACGCTATGAATGGAGTGCCAGCAGCAGGAGCAGAGTCAAAGTGAGGATTTAAATGCTTGAAAAAAATCAGGTTGGGTAGATAAGAGAGACAGCAGCATGTTTTCATCTCCCTCTGTTATTCATCAGTTCCCTTAATAATTCAGGTGGGGGTTTTTTAATATTAAACAGACCAGACTTGGCAAATAAGTGGAATGTGGCTCCTGGAGCTACAGGGTAAGTACTGAGGCTTGACAGTTCTTCTTTCCAGGTGATATTGGATTCTTGCTATTAGAAAACACAAGTACCCTACACCAGGAATTGATCACCCTGTCTCGCAGCACGTTATTATTATCGTTGCTTTATGGGATTGCACTGGGAAATGTTTCTATCTGTCCCGGTGATGCTGCTTTGCTGGGATGGGCTAACTCACACTGGCAGGTTGGGGTGGGAATAACCTCCCCATGCCCTGCCTCGACTTTAGGGGCTTCTCTGGAGCTGGACTGGGTGGCCGTGGCCGCAGAAAGAGGTGATGCCTGTGTGATTCTGGTGCCTTGGCGCACGTCCTGCACCCGTCAAATCCCCCGGGCTGCCGGTGGCTATTGCTGTGCCTCACTGTGAGGAGAAGACAAATCACCTCCCTCGGGCCAGGCGTGGTTCCCAGCACAATTTAGAAAAGCTGTCTTGGAGTGTTTAATGTGTTTCCAAAGGGCTGGAGGGTGTGGGTGACTTGAAAAGGTCTCCTTGTGTGTTGGTTGCATTCAATGTCTTTGTTTGGGTTTTTATGCCTTTTCTCCCCTTGTTTTGGGGCGGATCTGTAGTTTTGTGGATTCAAAGGTTGAACGCTGAAGGCTTTGAGCTGCTCCTGCTGTTTCCTTCAGCCAAGGAATGTAAACATTGCATTGGGATATAGAAATGTGTGAGGCTTTTAGTTTGTCATCTAAAAAAATGAGCGGAAAAACACCAGCTCTTGTATTAACTCTTAGCTTCTTGTATTAACGTTTTCAGACCTGTTTTCTGAAACTGGGGACAAGGAGGGAGGGCTGGGGGGGGACTTCTGGTCCAGCCCTCTTTTGGCTGTGGAATATTTTATTCTGGTGGCCTCTCAGTGATGCTTGGTGGAGCTGAGGATGCTGTTGCCTCTGTTTCATCTTCTGAATGCCAAGTAACTGCATTTCTCATCTCTTCTCCAAACTCGTGTCTCTCCACATCATGCTTCTTTTCTGGACTCTTCAGTAAATCAGCAGCTTGCTTGGTGTGTGTTTTCCTGAAGCCTCAGTGGCTGGGGCTGCTTTGGGAATTGTCAGGCACTGCTGCTCCTCCAGCTCTGAGCCAGGATTGCATCTCCATGGCACGGTGCCTTGGGCTGGGCCAGCCCTTCCCCTGGAGCGAGCTGAATTTTCCCTGATTTCCTGCCTGCGTACCCCAGGGTTTTCACAAATAACCAAAGCAGCATTAGGTTTGCAGGCTCCCTCGGGCACGCTGTGGTGGATTGGGAAAGCACCGTGGTTTTAGCTCCGTGCTGGGACCTGGGGGCTGAGCTGGGCTCGGAGCATCCCCGCGCTGGGGCCGGGCTCGTTTGGGTGCTGCAGACGGGAAGGAGCAGGGGCGGCAGCACCACAGCCCTCCCCCAGCCTGGGATATGGAGTGTGCTGGCAAAACACGGAGAAATCCCGCAAGGAAGGGGAAGGAGAGCTCGCTCCAGCCACAGCTCCGCGGCTCTGCTGCCCACCCGTGCCTGCCTGTGCGGCGGGGGGCTGTGGCCCTCCCCGGTGCGGGATGGGCTGGTGGTCACACGGCAGCGACATTGGTCACCTCGGGGCCAGCGCCGTGTGAGCTCGGGGAGTCACAGCTTAGAGCCCGTTTTTAACAAGGATCCCTGTGGATCCAGAGGGGATCCATCCATCTGTCCTGGCATGCTGGGTGGCACAGGGTCCCAGGACACCACGAGGGAAGGAGGTGCGAGAGGCACGGGTGGGGCACACCGGCAGCTCCCCCTCCTGCACCCTGCGACTGTGCTGGGAGCGAAGGGCACACTGCCCGAGACCTGCCTGGATGGAAAACTTGGGGCTGGGGCAGAGCTGGCCCTGGGGATGCTGAGGAGCTCTGTGCAGGTCTGGCGGGGGGGCCGAGCCTCTCGTTCCCTGCTGTGCACCGTGTGAGCAGGCACCTGGCACAGGAGATGTCCGAGCCCTGTGCATCAGCCTGGTGGGATTCAGTGGTCCCTGGAGGAAGCCCAGCAACGAGGGTGAAATCAGGCCACTTCTGTTGGGTTTAGGGTGAGCTCTCATCCCTGCCACTCCTCATGAAGTCCCATCAGGTGACAGCCTGGTGGCTGCACGCTTCCCACTCTCCCAAGGCAGTGTGGGGCCAGCCTGTGTTTCCATGCCCTGCTTTGGACCCGGGGGTGAAAGTGCAGCTTTTGCTTCTCAAATAATGAGCTGCTGCAGTGGATGCTGAACTGGATGGCAGCAGTGACAGACCATGGTTACTGTTGTCCTTTTGTCCACAGTATGTTTTCATGGAAGTGGGTTTTCCCCCTCCTCTTCCTTTCGACTTAATTTGGCATTTGCAGCACAGGGGAGTTTCTGGGAGGCTGCTTCTACTACATTATTTTTCCCCTTGCTACAGTAGCTTTA
>QWTY01012208.1:0-27380 GCA_008033365.1 Pseudorectes ferrugineus
CCATTTGTCAGAAGTGGTTCACCCATTCCCTTTAAGAGGATTTGAATTTCCAGCAAATCAATCTACTAGAAGTAGTTTTCAGGTGGTTTGGATGGATGAATGGAAGTTAGTGCACAGTCAGGATTTCAGGCTGACCTGACTGGTAAAGGTAAGCTTTCATCACTCTTGACTTAAGCCTTTGGGGGATCAAGGGAAAAAGTACCCTGCCATACGTGATCATCACGTTCCTCACAGGTGAAACAGGAGTTTGCGGAGTGTCTTGGGACAGTTGCACTAACAAGGGCAGGATATCTGGGTTGTGGGCTACCCCCTTACTTTCACCCTGTGAGTTACCTGAGGTCTGACTTCCTAAGTCGCTCAGTGCACCAGATCCTTCTTTTCTAATTAAACTTACATAATTTGTAGTTGGATTTCAAAACAGCAGCAGAGCATTTCTGGGAGATGCTTGTATGTTTGACAATACTGTAGTCTGAAAGAGGTGTTTGGGGGTTTTTCCCCCCCTTTTTTCTTTTACATGATACAGTTTTCATTTTTTTTTTTTCCTTTGGGTACTTTCCTGGTTCAATTATAGGGAAAAAACTGAAGACAAATAAATGAATGGGATTTCTCCCCTCATCCTTGAAAACAAAACAAAACACAATAAACACAAACACCCCCAACCCCCTGAATAGCTCTTCTCTTGGAATAAAGATCCTTAGCCTTGCTGTTGACCTTATGGGGACAGGCTCTCCTGTTTCCCCCAGAGAGGAGAGAAGTGTGAGTCGGTCAGTTTACATTCTGGTGTGGCATACCTTGCAATAAGAACCTTTATGTTAAGTTAGTTAATTGCACAAGTTGACTGAAAATGCGGCATTAGGGAATGGCCTACCTCTAAGGACAACTGAAATCTTTCCTCCCACCCTTGTAAAACACCATTTTAAAGCTATTGAGTCCCTTCTCCTAGAAAAATAAAAGTTAACTCCCACCACACTTTTCCTCTCTTGCTCTTAACTTTTATTTTTCTGTGTATCTTTATAATTTTAACACTGCAAAGTTCTAAAAGGATTGCCTTAAGGAGGAGGGGTAGTCTGGTAAGTCTATTTCCTAAAGCTTTTGGCCTTTCAAGGTTTCTCTTATGGTAGGTTGAGCTGTGCAGACGACTTGGATTGAGATGACAGGGGAGTAGTGTGCAATACTTTCTGCTTCCGATAGCTCTTTGTTGATCTAAGAGAGAGCACTCAGAGAGTGGTAGGTCATTTATGTGATTATGAAGAGCACTTGGTTCTCTCTTATTCAAGATGGAAAAATAATAGTTTTTGAATAAGAGGTCGCTGTCAAAATGACATTGAATGTGACATTTCTTCCCTCTTCATCCCCTCCCCCACTAGAAGAAAAGCAATACTGGAACTGCTCACGATAGGGCTGGATTTTTCCAACTCCATGTGACTTTTTCTTTTCTTCTGTTCTTTGCTCATTTTATTTCTCACCATTTCCTCTCTGTGTAATGTTTATACTTCTTGATGATGTCTGTATATTTATGGTAACTAGAAATTTAAAAATAAATGTAATGCATGTAAGACTACGTTTTTTTAAGTCTTGTTTTTCCACTTTGCAGAATTAAGCTGTGAATGTGTGATGTGGTATCTGCTTGGGTGACAGATGTCCATTCCTGAATGATGCTGTGTTCCCTTTATGCTTTATTTATGGAGTGATTTGCTTCTAAAATAATCTCTTAATCTTTTTCAAACTACATTTCTGCATGTGCTCTTTTTACATATGCCATCATTTAGGGTAATGGACTAAAAACTGAAATTACTCCTAAAAGCTTTGTTTCTAAAGCTAATAATAGTGATATAACACTGTCATTTTTGGTTTGATATGTCCTTTCAGAACTAGGTTAAGTGTCTTCTTCGGTTTTGCTCTGGTGGTTTTTTGGTGTGTTTGTTTCCTGTAGCACTGCCATAATGAAATTGTGTTTTAATTTCATTCACTTATCAAATGAAAAGACAACACTAATATGTCCTTTTTTATGTTAGATTTGCTTTTATACCTCAGAAGAGGAGCTGTGTCCCAAATTAGAATGTGATTGCTCAGAGTACAGAACATAATAATATATTTTATGAAAATAATTAATAGTTATTACTCTAGGGTTAATTTACTTAAACCATTGTTGAACATCAGTAAACACTCGAGTTCATCACAAATTTCCTTTCTGTAAATTTTGCAAAGTGTGGTTTCAGTTTGGGGAAGGGCCGATCAGTGGAATATGTATAATTCCTTACAGCAGGAAAGACTTTTTTAGATTCTTTTCTCTGCAGTCTAAAATTAAGTTTGTATAAAGTATGTTAACATTTTCAGGTGTTTGCCTATTTACACATTGAAAATAACTCAGCTGGAATTTCAAAATTCTGCTTTTTGGAAAAGCAAAACTGGTTTGGAGCCAGTTTGGAGAAAGACATCGCAGAAGTATTTTGTTTATATTCTTGCTGAACTGTTGGGGGTGGGGGGGAAGTATTTTTTATTTTGTTTTATTTCATTTTTTTATTTTTAAATGTGAATATTAACAATGAACAGTGATTTGAATTACACTAAGACACTTCAAAGTTAAGTAGGAAGTGTTGAGAGCTTACATGATTTATTAGTCAACCATTCAAAAAAATACAGAAAATTGTGTGCATGCCTGAAATAGCATAGTGATGCCACTGATCTTCGATTATCAGACTGTGGAAAGTTCTGAAAGTTGAACTTGGCTTCTCATAGAAAGTAATCTCACTTACCTTTAGTCCTAGATTTAGAATTTTTTGGACAGTAGTATTTCATTATTTTTAATTATATATGAAAGCTCTGGATCCATCATGAGTACAGATGATGAGTACTGAGAAGTCAGCACTGAACAAAAGCTGTAGTTCTGGCTCTAAACTGTACTCTTCCTGAGGGCACTTGCTGTGCTGCAGCCCCTGAAGTCCGCAGTTTTTCTGGAGACCACTTCAATTCCTCTTAGGGTCCTTATTTTACAGAAACTTGGCCTTGCTCCTTCAGTGGCTGCTCAAGCTGTCCCATGCTGGAGTGGGGCTGGATGAGCATTTTGGTTCATATCAGGCGAAGGCGTTTGAAGCGACTCTCTGGGTTGAGCCCTGTTACCATTTGATTCACGTTACTCAGCAGGCAAGGAGCGAGCTGGATTCCTTTTGGATGAAACAAAACTGAAAAATGTGCCCCAGGAGCCTGCCTAATGCACTCCAGCTGCTCGTGGGTGCTCGGTCCATGGGCCAGCCTGACAGAGAGCCCTCCAACAGGGGTACAGCCGGGTGTCGGGTGCTCAGCACTGAGCTCTCCTGCCTGCACCAGGTCCTGCGGAGCCGCACCGCTGGCTCTGGCAGGCACTGCCTTCCCCTCAATGCAAGGTGCTGCTGGGCCGCATCTGGATGTTTTACATGAGGTCTGGATCCAAAGCCCTTTGAAGTCTTTGAATGACTTCCATTGACTTTAATAGGCTTTGTGGCAGGCCCTAATGATTTGGTTGTGATCTGAAAAGGGATGTTCAGAGATTTTTCTATAATGAGAAAATGTTACCTTTTAAAGAACTGAGTTCAAATAGTCTGATCAGTTCTCAAGTGGAAGTGAGCTTCTTGCTATCTCCTAGAATCCTTTTGTCCCTGTCAAAAAAATGTCAGAAAATTATTACTCGTTGCTCAAGTAAGGTCCAAGGTTGAAATTAGCAGAGGAGTTTTGGATCATGGATTGAACTGCACTGACAAGCAGTGGAGAGATCTGCACAGTGCAGGTGTCTGCTCCTCTCAAAATCGTGCAGTAAGCCCCTTGTTTTTAGCAACAGCCACTTTCTTCACAGTTTTCAAGTAAAAATCCAGGAGAGAGGAAGGAAAACTCAATGTTCATTTGTATTAATAGTGTTCTGAGATGAGTGATGCCATAGGTCTAAAAACAGTGCTAATGAAAAAAGACCTCAAGTTTGTTTCTAAAAGCAAGGACAGAAAAGAAGGCATTTCACTGTCCTACTAACTGGAATAACAAAACTACCGGTTTTTTGCATTTCCCTGTATCTCACATGTTCCCCTTGAAATTTTCTCTCTCATCCAGAATTTGCACAAACTATTTTTTTTGCATGTAATTACATTTTTTTTATCAGGCAAGGTGTTGTTTGATCAGTATTCAGAAAAGCTTTCATTCTCCTGCTTCCTCTGAATCCTTTCATGTGAGGTAGGAAATCAAGTTACTGCTTTAACAAATTAACATGGACAGGTTGGTTCTGTTGAACTTCTGCTTCTATATTTACTGTATCATTTTGTTTACTTAGTCTTCATCTTCGTTAAGTTGCAAAAATCTGTACTCTTTTTTTCTTCCTAAAACAGGTGTATGGTATAATAATGATGTTGAAGCAATCTGGGAACAAAATGTAGCTCCATTTCATCATTGGACGCCAGGATCTAGTAGAATGTGCATTTATAATTATATGTAATTGTGTGTGTCTTCCTGTAATGGTTTGTCTTAATATTTTTATTTGTACATGTGCATGGAAGAATTCCTCTGAATTTGCACTGGGACTGATTTATCACAGTTATCCTTGTTTTACATCTGTGTAATTACTTTGAAATCATTGAACTTACAGTGATAGAAAATTGCAGTAGTGGTGAATTAGGGTCGCACTCTTGATGGTGCTTTTTATTCCAGTTGAAATACTCTACTGATCCAGGTGAGGATGAAATGTTGTACTAAGCTGTGAGACGTTTCACTGATTGGGTTCATGCTGCTTATCTGTCAGCGCTTCCGTTCCTAGGAGCTCTATTTAATGCAGTTATTTCTGTGTGCCTTGGAAACGCAAAGGAGTGGGGGGAAAAGTTAAAATCAAAAGTCCTTGGTTTTCTAGTGTTTACTTCCCGGCTGTAGCTGAACAAAGTGGTCCTGAGGGTCTTGCACTGTATTTTTGGTGAAGACATTATTCTGTCCTTCATCTTTGAGGGCATTAGCTTTAATAAAAGAAAAAAAAGAAGAGAACATCTTTAGGCTCTTTTCATTTTTCCCATCTGCTTTGAAGCAATAGATTAGTGTGTTAAAAGGAACGGATAGGCTGGTGTTACCAGGCTGGTGGTTTGTGTTATCAGGAGGTGGAGGGTGCTGGTGGCATTCAGAATAAATAAAATGCGTACACAGGACACACCTGCGCTTGTGTATCCATCAGCCATTCACAATCCCCGTGTTCCTCTCATCTCTGATCCAGACCTTGGAAGGGATGGAAGTAGACCAGCTGATAGTCCTCAAATAAGCCAGCCCCGTGTACCATCCTTTTGTTTCATTTTCAAAACCTCCTCTATCGGAGGGAAGCAGTCGGAGCCTGCATGCTGTCATGCAGATCTGGAGAGCGTTTTTTGATGCCGGGGCCTGGTGTTGCCATGGTCTCAGCTGCCTGGCTTATTCACTCATCCCAGGACCTCTGACTTCCATGGCAGGGAGCTGTCGGGGTGCTGCCGGCCTGACACTGGGAGTCGGTGCGGCTGGAAGGGTGCTGTGCCACCACTGAACTGTCTTAGAGTTTCCCCCTTCCCTCCAAGATTAGAAAAGCAGGTGTTAAGTCTCATCTCGAGAATTTATTGTTATCTGTTGCTGACGCTTTAGAGACCACTCTGCTTACCCGCCTAATAGCCAAATGCAAGCTAATAGTCTGTACAGGCCATTGAAGCCTAAAATCCTGCTAATTCCTTCCTCTAATGAATAATCCCTGATCTCTGTATGTGCCTTGACTGTGGAAGGGCTAATTATGAAACTCATTGTAAGGAAAATTTCGGACTCATGATTTCTGTGCCTGGGATTTGTAAATAAATAATGCGCCTGCATGTATACCATGTATAAAGTATAGCTTTCATATGTAAAGTTAAATATCCCTGAAGAAATATAGTTAAAATAAATGGGATTGTAAAACATTTCTTTTGCTCGGTGGATTAATCCCTCATAGTTTAGGGAATAGGTTGCATATTCTGTATGAAAGGTTGTTCGTTTTAACCCTTAGGAGAGACATCATACGTTGTGCTGGTGAGTAAATTTGTTAATAGCTTTGAAGAAAGAAGCTTCTTCCTGCTGCAGAGTGGGAGGTGGGATTCTGCACTGGGTCCTGGGGGCCCCTGTGCTGGGGCCTGGAGAGCCTCCTTCTCCCCCCGCAGGTAATTCGAAGAAAGTGTTACCTAGTGTTCCTTGCCTGGAAATGTATGGGAATGGTAAATCTGGTTCTGTGGGTTTGAAGCATGCTTGTAAGAAACAAGTCTAGTGATCTTTTTATTTGAAATTTAAAAAAAAGAAAAAACTGGAAAATATCTAAGCAACCGAAGTAGTGGGGTAGAGATGTTGCATATATTATAATGAGCACCAGAGGACACAGGATGTGTTCATTCCCAAGCTGCATGATTATTTCGTGTTGTGAAGGGTTAGCTTTTCAATTGCAAAGCTTAATCACTTTTCAAATGAATATTTCATAACAGTTATTTTTTCATCAAATATACAATGGCATGCTTATTTTGTGCCTCATGTGGTAGACATTAGTTTTCAGCAGCTTTAAATTCCTTTTATTTCTCCTCATCTCCTATTCTTGTTTTCAGCCATGGAAGGGCAAGAAAATACTTGGAAATGTTTCCTGATGAGTGGCTAATCTTGTGGCTGAGAGCTAGGAAGAACCCAGAAGTTTTATTAAAATTGGTCCCAAATTCTTAAAACATTCTAATTTATTTCGTGCTGAGTGCAGCTTTTGTGACTGATTTAAAATATTTTAAACTTAATTTAAAATGAAAACACAACTGTTACAGACCTCTGCCACTACTAGGAAACTCAGTTTAGTGATACAGCGCAGCTGTAGAGCTCTCTTACTACTTTTTGTTACTGGATGATGAAAGTTATCATAAAAAAGCACAAGTGGTTGATTACGCTTTAGTACAGCTGCTTTTTGCTGGAAGAGTTGCGCAAGGGGGTCTATATGGCTATGTTTGCTCTTCTATAGCAACTTGTGTAGGTATTTGAAAATTGCTGTGGCTTAGGGCAGAGGTTGGAGAGCAACAAGGTGGTGCAATTGCCCCGTTACAGAGCCTTCAGACCTTGAGTTGGGGGAGTTTCTGTAGCATGCTAAGTTGGCTCATGACTGCTTTCTGGATCTCTTTGAGCACTTTGGCAGATGGCTGAAAATTAAACAAACTTGGAGGTTTGGAATAATATTAACAGGCCAAACTGGCTTGAAAATACGAGATATGCAAAGCTGACCTGAAGGCACCCTCACCACTTTTCTTCTGTTCTTTCATTCAAGAATTCCATTAATATTCACCTGTCCAGTCTGTTTAAAATTAAAATTTTCTTTTTCTTTGAAGTTTGCAATAAAAGAAATATTTATAAAAATATCAAATGTTGTTTTGACTAGACAGACTACTTATTTTTCTTGTCTAGCTATTTTGTTCTCATACTTTACACAGAATATAATATTTGCCTTTTTTTCCTTCAAAATAATAAATCTCTAGAACTCATTTAATCACATATATAAGGCACAAGGTAGTCTGGAATTGAGAGCAGTACAATGCATTTTTCCTGCACTCACATGTATTGAACCAGTGCTTTGATTGTAAGAGCTGCACGCAATTGGTGCTCTTCCTAGAAGGAATATTTTAAGGGATTTTCCAGCCATATACTGTATTGGACAGTAATGTTCAAATTTGAAGGACACTGGAATCTTTCACACATAGATATGTGATAAGGGCTTAGAATTTCCTGACTCTTTCAACTCTTATTAGGTGGTTGGTGGGCATGAGCTGCAAAGTCCATAATATACCCGTAGTGTACACTGTCACATGGAGAATTCGGGTGTCTTAAGAATTTTGTGGTTTTTTAGTGCATAAAACAATCTGCAGAAATAGTTGCCTTGCTGTTTGGAATTACACAGTGTTGGGCTGCTGCTGTAGTACTCTGAAGGTATAAAAAAACCAGTCAATCTTTATGACCTAAGAGGGAGCGTGCTGGCCTCACAAACATCAGCAGATTTCTTCTCACAACAGTCTTGGGAGGTAGGAAGGTGTATTATTACTATCCCTGCTGAGTATCCATGGCACAGAAAGATGAATTGATTTGCCCAAGATCATGGAGGAAGTGAGAGGCAGAGGTGGAATTGTATCCAGATATTCTGCCTCCTGGTTAAATGCCTTAATCACAGGACCATAACCCCTTAATATTTGTGATTTTGTTTGCTTAACTAGGTGGTCTTCGTGCTGCATCGTAAAAGCCTTATTTTGCCTTTTGTCAATCCTCATCCCGTATGCCTTTTGTCCTGAATAGAAACTTAGTGAAAAGGATTTTTAGGGACTTCAGGTTTAAGTGCCATCTGTTCTTTCATATACATATATATTAATTCTAAGATTTTAGATAGTTGCACTTTGTTTGGTCAAGTAAATCTGAAAAATTGAAACTGCAATATAAGCAAAATGCATTCAGTCATTTTATTTAATTAATATAGTTTCCCCCCAATGTTTTTGTGGCAGAGAATTCATCACAATAAAGGATTAAACTGCCAAAAGAATATTAGCTGTTAGTGGTGTGTTGATTCATTATATGCCTTCCTGTGTTTGGAGCCATTGTGCTCCACAGTGAGCAGGAGATGGGGTTGTCCAAGGGGAGCACCGCAGTGACCATTAGCGGTTGATTAAAAGGGAAGTGTATGCAGTGAGGAACTGCTCATAAATTACGTCCTTCCAGCTGGAGTTTATCTGTGTAAAAGGAGCTGCCAGCATCCTTATTTGTTCATTTGGCATCTGAGAACATGCGTGTAGTCAAAAAGCATTAGGTAGTGGTCTGTAATAAGTGTGTGCACACAGTTGCCTTGTACATACTATGGGTACATGGGCTACTTGTGGGGGTCTTCATCCTGCGGAGAGCCCTGTGAGAGAAGAGAATGTGGAGCAGCTGGTGGGACCGGCCCCAGCGCTGGCCTGCCCCTGAGGTCTGACTGCTCGTAGGAGTGACCATACAGGAGCTTCCCTCCTTCCTGTCCAGACAGTGAATGATTTGGCTACAGGGAAATCTGCGTTCAGTCTTTGCAGCTCGTGGTCAAAGTGGGTTTTCAATCACTAGCCTGAGGCACACTCTTAATATATAGAGTGCCTTGATGTGGTGCCCTGCTTTGCCACTGACACGTTTGAACCTCAAAGACATCTCCTACCTCTATAGATGATAGAGAACAATAATGTAGAATGATTTTTTTTTCCTTCATTCAGTATTTATATTCGGTTTCTCTTTACACTAAAAAGAAAGTACTGAAAAGTTACATGAAGTGAATTCAAGTCAAAGGTGTTTAACGTATGTGAAGGAAATGAAGCTTAGATTTCAAGCAGTGATCAATGAAGTATAGTATTGTATGATCATTACCGAGCAATAAAGCAGGAAAGGAATTATCACAAGGATGTATATGCCATTCATCATACCCTTTTAATACCCCTTTTTCTTGCTTGCTTTCTTTTTATTGTCTCCTATGTTTTATGTTCTTTGATCCTATATATGGGAACGAAGTTCCCTCCTTCTGTCTGACATTTTCACCTACTGTTATACAATGCCAGCTTAGAAGAGTACTTTGGGGGAAGAAAGTCTATATACTCTGTGCTTTAAAACTTTGAATAGAATTAAAATACCTTATGCTTCAGGTTTTGTAAATTTTGTGAGAAATCCTGCCATATTTTATCTATTCTGAGCCCTGTCAGAAAGTCAGTGGCTTTGCTGAAAAACAAACATTGGAAACAGGAATAAAACGTCAGCTCTAGATTTGATGCAAGTGAAAATTCTGTAATATCAAAACATAACCTGTACATTATTTGCTGCAGATGAACAGTGGTGGGGGAGGCATCAGGGTTTCTTCAGTTCTGTTTTTTTTTGTGCCCTAATCAGTGACCAAGGCTGCCAAATGTTTATCCCTGTATATCATACAAAAGTAATTAACTAGCCCTGAGTTGTTCTGCATATAAAGAGGATTGAGAGCCCGAGATGAAAGACGCAATGCTATAAATGTCCTCTCATGGCTTCTCAGGACAACCTTCCTTAAGTTCTGGCACACTTTGCTCAGATCTGATGTTGGCGTTGTCCAGTGAATCTGGATGAACATCAGGCCCTGAAGTGGTGCATCACAGCAGACCTTCTGCCGAGGCAGTGAGGTTAAGAATAATCAATTCAGGGCTTGAAGCATAATGTTAAGCAATGCAAACTGAGACGTAAATTATTAAAGTTTTTGTTTGACGATGAGCAAGTGCACAGGCCTGTTCTCAGAAGGAAGGGTGACTCAGCTGTATCCTTGAATTGATGTATCAGGCTTCAGTGACATCCTAAGATTTGATGACAGGTCCATTAAGGAGCACAAAATAGTAATTTATAATTTCTGGAATAAATTAGCATGTACTATTATACCCTAGAAGCTTTTTCTTTGTGGGTTTGTTTTCTTGGGGATTTTTTTTTTTTTTTTGGTGGTAAATAGCATTTAAAAGATATTTACAGCTTCATTCAAAAGAATAGAACTTTGAGGAATCTGCCTTGAAATGTTCTTAATTAAGATGCAAAGAAATTTATCTCAGTGCACTGTGTAGATATTAATCAGCGTAGGTGGAAAATGGGAACATACATGATTAGTGATAGTATTTTACCTTCAAACCTTGAAAACGGCTTAAAATGAAACACTCTTAAATCCCTTGTCACCCCAAACAATATAACACACCATTTTGACTCTCTAATTACCAAGCCTAATTTGTTAATTTCAAAGGGGAGCACAGCAGCCTATGAAGGCTCGCAGGACTCTTTTGAAAAGAGCAATGCAGTATAATTAAAATGATCAAGTGGATCTAATTCCGGTTGGGGGGGAGATGTCTTCCCTCGTAAGGTTACTTCAAATTGAATTGGAGTTGGCATATATAGCCTTTAATGAGGTAACATCCCCAGATAAAACATCTGACTTGCTGTTTATTTTAGCCTACATTTATTTGCAGGCTTTTATACTAAGAGAGCTCTGTCTAATGGTCTTACGAACCTGAGTGCTGCTTCCAGCGTAGAAGCTGGCCTGCTGCATGGCTGTGGAAGAGCATTACGCTCTCGATGCTGAAATTGGTTTATGTATGTTTCTGATGCATCCATCACTGTGACAATTATGCTTGAGAAAAAGCAAAATGCAGAAGTGATGCTCCTTGTATCTCTTTCCATGGGTAGTGGTGGTGAAAGCATTAAAGAGGCCATTTCCTTCCACTGTCTGCCTCCATGGGGTAGCTGTGTCACAGCCAGAGTTAAGCTTCAGCTGGCTTTCGGACAGAATTTTCCTGGTAAATACTTTCCAGCCATATTTTTCTGGGCTTATACAGATGTGATTTCCCAGTGGACACCCATCTGCCAAAATGTTCCTGTTCATTTAGGGGCTGATAGTGTCTGTCTTGTGGGGCTTGGTTTTGGGGGTGGGTTGGTTATTTGTTGGTTGTTTGCAGAGTGAGGGGGTGTTCATCAGTTTGGTGTAGTGTCCTCTCCACCCCTCACCCCAAGCAGTGAGCATGAGTGTGCATTGTTCTGGGGTTTAAACTCCTATATGAATACAGTTCTGTCTGTTCCTTGTTAAAAAGATAAATACCTAATCTGGATAACTTCCTGATCAAAACACTTTAGATTGACTACAGTAGGAGGTTTCTTGTTTTGTTTTGACTCTTCTGGGTGTTTTATCTTATAATGCCCTGTAATAATAAAGCCATATGAATCCTCAGCTTATTATTCATATTCCTCTGTGTGCCACAAAGGAGGAATTATGGAGCCTCGCATTTTAAAATAAAAGGTTCTGTGAAGAAGATGAAGCTTCTTTAGCAAAGAGCCTTGGTAGTGAATCCCATGGCAGGAGGACAGCGGGGAGAGAGAGAGAGGGAGGGAGTGGCTACCCCAGGGATGAAGTTCAAGGGGTAATGCTGCTCTGCTTTTGTTTCCGGGCAGTTCTTTACACTTTCACCCCCACCTATGTGTTTTGACCCGTGTATTGGTGGAGTGGGTAGGCTGCAATTAATAGATACCTGAGCTCAGAGGAGACAGAAGCGAGTGCCTGACAGACACTTCCCTCCTTAGCTCAGTAGTGGTTTTGTATGGAAAGGCAGTACTAATTCTGTGACCAGTTGGTATCACCTGGGAGAGCAGAGGTTAATGTTTTAAAGGAGGAGGAAAAGCTGTTTGTATGCAAGTGACATTGAAAGGAGATATGAATATTTTAATACCCATGGTCAAGGCCAGTGGGTTGTACTACACGCACATGTTCCATTTTGGCTGGACCCCTTCTGAGCACCATTTGTCTGGACTGTGGAAATATAGCAGAGGTCTACATCTACAAATACATTATAATCTTCCTCTCTTCCTTTTCTCATGTACATAGTAAAACTTTTAAAAAAGAAGGAGCCAGAAAGAATTGGGTAATGATACATGGCTTCTTACTGTTAACATCTTAGCAAGCCAGGGTTGCCTGTGATGTCTGATGTGATTGTAAACTAATACTGTATTTTCTATGCAGATTGAAAAATGCACATCAGCAGAATTACCAGCATCTCTAAAGAAGGCTTTTTCTAATATTTTTTTGTTTCTGTTGATCTTGAACAGCGTTAGCAGCATTTGCAACAGAAAACAAATCAAGAGTAAGCATGAAAAGGAACCCTCCTGCTTATGTGGTGGCGTTTTTTTTTTCTTGGCTTGCTTTTATTGTATCATGCTCAAGAAGGATACAGTTAAAGAAAGAGTGATACTGTCTACAGCCTTCTGAACTAATTAGTTTCCCACTACTCAGTAAAAAGCTGAAATTGGTAGCTGCAGTAAAACAAAAGTGTGTATGTTTGTGTGTGTGTGTGTGTGTGTGTGTGTGTGTGTGTAGAATATTAGCAAACATTTCTAATATGCTAGTCCTGCATCCACTAGCCATTTATTAGAAGCCTTTGATGTCCAGTATTCTCCAAATTACTCATGTAAAATGTTTGAAAAGAAGTGCAGTAGAACAGAGATGGCAAGTGCAAATTATGAAACAAAAGTATAAAATAGATCTGTATAATTCAGTAGATAGAATAGTCAGTGGATATATAATTCGTCTGTAGATCAATAATTCAGTGCAATGTAATTATTTTGTGCATTCTGTATTTTTTAATTTCTTGTGTGCAATTTGATGTAGGTAATAACAAGAGTAATATTCACAACTCTGCTTCATAATAGTGTAAAGCCTGTACTTGTTGATAGGAAAAATGCCGTGTAAAACAAGTGGATTACACTAACATTTGAAATCTTTTTGTTTCTTTAACATGTCTAGCAACTACTGAGCCAAGTATGTAGAAGCCTTTACCCTCCTAGGTCAGATTCCAGCAAAGCCGTCTTGCTTTTATAGAATAATGCCATACGGCAAACTGACTCAGCTTTAAGCACCGCATATGGTCCCGAGGGGAGAAATTACCCATCCAAATGACGGGTGGATGGCAGGCAGGCAAGTTAGAATGTAGCTGCAGTGTGCTCATATTCTGTTTCACTAGGGCTGCAAACATTCAAAATAGCTGCTTGGTGTATTTGAATTTGATCCTCATAACAGTAAGGAGCATGAGGGGATTGGAAATAAAATAAGAACAATAGCTATTTCTCTTTACGCTGCTTCTGTAAAGTACTTCTGATACATTGCAGGGAATTAATGTCTTTTGGCATGGTTTATTTCATTTTCCAGAGTGGATCTGGTAAGTGAATGGGAATCAAATACAATTATAATAGCCCATTTCTCTTCCCTAAATAAAGTTTGGTATGCTCATATTAACTCGTGTGTCAGTAGTTGCTTAGTTCACATGAGTAAAAGTCAGTTTATAATAGCTGGGAATTTGACTAATTTTCTCATACTGGAGCTTTTCTTGGGAACCTACAGCAGTAAAGAATCCTAGTTGTGTTTCAGTTGATGTTAAATGAGTAGAATAGCAGAAAGTGAATTACACATTCTGTGCCCTGAAAGAAACAAGAAGTAAATATCAAGCCCTAAATGATATGTTACAAAACACAGAAAACATTTTGGGGACAAACCCAGCCATTTTGTTAATTTTACAGTTCTATAACATATACTGTAATTACCATGAAATTTGAGTAAACTCAGCCATGTTGTTTGATAAATTCATTAGCTGAAGTGCATCAGTGGTAGCTGTCCTGCAGTCTTGCACTGGTCAAACATCATCTCTCATCCTACCTGTTTGGTTTGTGGTTTTTTAAAATAATTTCTGTTATTCTGTTTTAACTTCTTACTGTACAATTGTAAATTTGGGTGAGCTGGCAAGGTGATTATTGGTCACTGTCTAAAGAAAATTATGCTTCAGTGAGTGGCAGAATCAGCGTAGTCACTGAAGGACTGCGGTTAGAGTTGGGGCTGAGACTTCAAGTGAAGAAGGCAATGAAGTTCTTTCAGGAGGGCTGCTCAGATCTGAGAGGTTCAGGATTGCAATATGCCCTCCCCCAGCTAATCTCAGTGGCTTTTCTATTCCTGGCTGGTTGTCTCCTGAGTACAGTGCAGGAAGCCTCCTCCTGCAGG
This sequence comes from Pseudorectes ferrugineus, assembly GCA_008033365.1. Taxonomy (NCBI): domain Eukaryota; kingdom Metazoa; phylum Chordata; class Aves; order Passeriformes; genus Pseudorectes; species Pseudorectes ferrugineus. The sequence continues at coordinate 14,546 of QWTY01012208.1, forward strand.
CTGGGGTCTGAGAGCCGCTCTCTTTCCAGCACCCCTGCTGAGGTGTACCTCTGCTTGATCCTGGCAGTAAACCTTTATGAAGCTGTGAGATAGATTGTGACATGTTTCTTCCTGTCACAGGCCATGACCAAGTCTTTCAAGTGATCCTTACTTTAAGAAGCAGTTTATTGAAGAATTGATATGCTGCTTTGTTTTGCTTGTGTGCATTTTAATTTCCAGGGCATTCAGTCTTGATTTTTATAAGCAGGCATACTGGCAAGTGAAACCTTTGGGTTCAGTTGCATGTATAGCAATGTTGACTCCTCCCAAAATCTTGGAATGTGTAAAAATTGTAGAGTATACTCTATACTCTCTCAAATTTTTCAGAATTTGTCCAGATGTGTGAGTAGTGTTGAAATGTTAAAGAATTTACATCACATATTGAGGGGCAGAATGTAGCATGCTATTCATATTGCCTTGGTTTTTGAACTAGAAAGCCATTTTTTGCACTCCTTGTGTGGTACTTGTCAAATCCTAGAATTAACTGAGCTTGAAGATACTTCCATTCTAAAGATTCATACAAAACCAAGAAATTTGTAGGTATTGTAGGGAATAACACCTGTTTCAGTGCAAGCTTGAGCAATTGTCATTCTCATAATCTTGAGTAAATAACTGCACCATCCTGGAAACTTTGTGAAGAAATGCATCTAACTGAAAAAATATTGTGGGTTTGGACCAGCCTTCTTTTTCCCAAGTTTCATATGCTGTGTTTGCAATGAAATGAGCATATTTCTGAAATAACAGTCATATGCAAAATAGATTTTTTTAAAAATTAATCTATTCAGAGAAATGCTATTTATTTTAATAAGCAGAATCTTGTATACACTGAAGTATCAAACCTAGGTTGCAATAATCATTCGACACCTTTTTCCCATCCCCAAGTTGCACACTGTGTGGTTCCTTCAAGTGTTTGTGGTAAATATTACTGTGACTGCGAAGTATTTAGATGCTCTCCACCTCTCTTGTTGCATTGAACTCCTGTATTATCTGTACCCATTCTTCTTTTGGGGGGCAGGGGGTGGGGGAATCAGTTCTCTGATTTCAGTATAGCACCAGCTTGAAGTTGTGTATTTTCTTCTTATTGAAGTAAAGCTAAAAGCTGATGAGAGAAGTCTTTAAAATCCTGTTTTAGACCGACTACTAGATTATATGCTTGAAAGGAACTGAATAGGTATCTTTTACTGATGACAACCAGGACAGATGGAATTCACTTTCTAGGTTAACCTAATTTTTCAGGTTGCTTTAAAAAAAGCACTGCACTTGCAACCATTCAAAGGTATTACTGACCAAATCTAGGGAAAGGAAATTATTTTTATAAAAGGCACAACAAAAAATTACTCTAAAAAATGTTACTGAGTTTTTATGTATTTTTTCCCTTAATTTGATTTCATCTACTGCTGAAACCTGCCTCATTGGAACTTAAGAACATCTCTAGACTTGAGTGTTTTATTTAAATTTTAGACAGATGGTGGAGGGAAAAGAGCAAGGTTTTCTACGTGAATTGTAGAATGAGATGGAGGAATTTGTGCATGCTGATTTAATATCTGCATTGAAAACCTTTATGTTTTAATTTCCAGGCATTTGAAAGTTTCATTAGCTTACTTAATATCCAGTACTGATGCTTTCTTGTATTCATAGAGTGCTTGATGCTTGTACGTATTGGTTATTATGAACACTTGGGTGACTCGTAACTCCTTCCTTTTTCTCACCTTGCGAGCAGGCTGGTAATTGTTAGAGCTTTTCATTTGCGTGTTCCTGTTTCCAGTGAGGACACACCTAATAAAAGATTTTTTTGTGTGCTTGATTTACATACTCCCACATTTCTGAATGTCTACACACAGTTAGCATTGCACAAAATCCATTGTCTTTTTTTTTGAAGAGACATCGCCATTTCTTTCTGGAAAGAGCTGGGGACTGTTTGGACTCTTGAGTTCTACTGCGTATCTTTTCACACATTCCTAGTGGGAAGCTGAAAGAAAGCTATTAGTACTTCTGTACTGTAGATACTTAATCCCTTTGACATCTTCTAAGGCTGGTAATATTGTTTCAAAATTCCAGAAAAACTGAGTTTTCTAGGAAAACTTGAAATTACTAAGCTCATTCCTGAAGTGCCTTGCATAAGCAATAAAATTACACTGTCGTATGTTTTCAGGGAAGATCCATCCTGGAAAAGTACAGCTTCGGACTGTCTTCTGCAATCCTGCATGGTTGGTGGGTCTGCCTGACTTCTACCCTACTGTACTGTGTGGTCCTTAACGTTCAAGGTGTTCACACAAATGCTGGGCAGTTGTGCTGTCAGAGCCCCATCAGATGATTCCTAGTACATGTTACCTAGAGGGTGGGATCTTGAGCAGGCTGCTTTGATGGTCAAGAGAATTAGGAGCCTGATTGCCTGGGCCTGGTGGGGGATTTCACATGGAAGTTCTTGTGTGTCTGTTTGCAGAGAGCTCATTTATCACCCGTGTTAGTAAATCCATTTTGGACAGGCCTTATGACTGTGCACTGAAACACGGGCGTGTTTTTCTGCTCTCCTCCTTGTAAGTTTTCCGAGCCGGTGGTTCCAGTGAAGCCTTGGTACCTTTGCCTCAGTGTTTCCATAGAGGAAGGCAAAAGAGCGACTGACTGACTTGAGTAACTGACTACTTTGCAATGGCCATGATACAGTTCTTGGGAGAGGAATATGCTTTTATGAAAAATGCTCTTCTTGCCATTAGACTGACAGGAATCACACCTTGAAAGATAACATTTCTGGTGCCCACGGTTTACATTTATCTGACCACAGATTTCAGTTTGGGCAGATGAAGAGCCTATTTGAGCTGATTTGTCTTTTAAGGGTATCAGGAACCTCTGCCTTGACATTTGCAAGCTTGGTAATGCTCAAAGGATCTTCCTCACCTTGAAGCAGGGATTGTGTGAATATCCTTTCTTGCTTCGGGTAGTAGTGTGTCTATGCAAGTAAACCAAGAAAGGCTCCAAGAACATCTTTCCTAAATTGGGTTGCATCTCTTTATTGAACAAATTTGAACCTTCCTGTTCCAGGAAAAGAATCAATAACATCAAACTGGGTACTCACCTCTTTTAAAACCTACCTTTTTAGATGATGGCATGTTTAAACGGAAAAGCCAGCTCCTCCCAAAACTTCACACCCCAATGATCAACAGGAAAGGGAAAGGGGAATGCTTACATAGTTGTAAGCAAGATCTGTATTTCCACTGGCAGTTTAAAATAACTTTGCTGTTGAACTTGTTTATGAAAATAGAAAGGTGAAAAGGCCAGGATTGCTGGTAAAGTCCTTTTCTCTCTATTGACCTCTTGAAAAAAAAGTTATAGTAGGCACTGTTTTGTTTCAATTAAAAGGCAGTCCTCCCGTGCTGTGCCTTAATCCTTGTAAAGAACTGTGACACAATCCTATGTGTATGGGGCCCATAAGGCAAACTCACCTAGGACACTGAAGTAAGAGAGGGACAACAAAAAGTAAGCAAAAAAACACCAAGCTCCCCAAACCCTCCTTTTTCATCATCATTTGAGGGTTAAGAAAAATCAGAATTTATGTTTATTTAAATAGATAGTTTTGTGTCAGTAGCATGCAGGCTGCTGGTCTTCCCCTGCTATTGTTCGTATAAAATACCTATCAGCTGCATCTCCTTTATGTCCTGTAGGCTGAAAAACAGAAGGATTTGTATTAAAAATAAATAAATAATAGAATACTCCAGGAGCACTTTTTAGTGCTGACATTTCCCTCTCTGAATATTTTATGTGGGCATTGTACAGTGGCCAACACTTGACTTTGCTTTCCTGTAGTTGGTACATTTTACCTGTTCTCCTCAAATTATGTTTTTCCAATATATGAGAAAGAACTGTACTGTTGCTGGGTGCTCCAGCAGTTGGCTTTCCCGTGAAACTACGAAGGGTTGTAAGAGCTGAGTGTAATCCATGTAGCTGCTTTGCTGTTCTCAGCCTATGTATTTTTAGACTGTGGCTCTCCGTAAATTCCATTCAAGCAGAATTACTTGGAGGGAGGGCATAAAAAAACCCCTCCTTACCAAATATTTTTTTTTCCAGACTTCCATTTCCATCCATACAAGGACATTTTTTTATGGTCAGCAAAACACTGAATTTGTGCTAATGCATGTTGTGCCTTTTGTGTCTCAACATTTTAAGCTGTGGGGTATTTTTAGAGTGAAGAGGTGGACAACAGCTTTGTCTCCTGTTCAAATAGAGAAGTTCAGCATATGGTTTCACTAGTTACAGATTTACCATTGGAAGAGGTAGGTAGGGCTTACCAGATCAACGCTATGATTCTCCAAAATATTTAGAAAAATGAATGGCAAAAAGGAGGAAATCTGAAATTTCTGAGTAGTTCTGACAATTTAGATAAGGAAATTTAAACTTTAGAAATGTAAGGAAATGTGCATGTTTGCTAGAGACAATATATATCCTAGAAGAAGCAGAAATAAATCTGTGAAGTGTAATTGCAAGGCAGTCTTTTCCCATTTAATTGATATTTAAACATTGGCTAACATGGATCTTTGCCATTGAACTGACATTAACGACCTTGGTTAACTTGGTTTTGAGCTTTTTATTTTATTACACTGGTTTGTTTGTTTTATGTTAATTTCACTTTAGTGCTTGTGTCCTTGTAAAATAGATTTTTTTTTCTTTTTAAAACAAACATCAAACATCCAGAATATCTGTTTTGTTTTAATATTTAAACATTTACACACATCTTGGGCATAATTATATATGCATTTTATAGCATGAAAAAGCAAACCATATTGATTGTAAATCTTAAACATCTGCACTGCAAACCAAAACCATACATTTTTTTGTGCACCTTGCTTTTTTCTAAGTTTTTCTTCTCATCATACTTTGAATATTTCATTTTTATTAAGTAATTGCTGGCATTGCTTTTGGCTTACCCCACACCTTTTTTTTAATTTTTATTTTATTCCTTTAAACTCTTTTCTCTGCTCTGTTCTCTGCATTGGTAACTGGTTTGGAAAAAACAAACCTTAAGAAAGGCTTTTGGACCACAGATTTGTTGCTTCTACAGTCAGGTAGGTGCGGTGAGCAGGGCACAGCACCAGAGGGTTTCTGCTGGAGCAGTGACCTCTGCAGCACCAGTGTCCTCCCTGCTCCCGCACGCAGGCACACGCCCCGCTGTGCCTGAAGGGATGAGCTTGTGGAGGGTTTCCAGCTCTGTCCTTACTGTCCATTGGCACACGTCGCCGTCAGTACCCTGCACCGGTGCTGTAGCCCTCAGCAGAGGAGGGTAAATGACTCCTGGTGCACAGCAACTTGCTCATGCATCTGTGCTTTGCTTTCCAGGGCTGGGCACTTGAATTCGGTTAGGCGGCTTCTCATTGGCTTTGGAATAGGCAGAGGGATGTGCTTTCTGCCCTGAATGCCATGTACCACCTGGATTACATTAATGCCCATCAGCTGTTAATGATAGTGGCAGCTGTAGTTTAGATGCATTAAAGTACCCTTGGCAAAAGGAGCGTGTCCCCCTCAGTCAGTATTCCAGTTTTTCTGTAAAGCAATCCATATGTTTACTTTTCCTGGTTTTAGCAAGCTTTGAGATTGTCACAGTATTTTAATCAGCTGGGAAATTGTTCACTGCAAGGGAAATGGCTGCACATAAAGCTTCTTCACATCAGCAGCAACATTCTGCTGCCTCAGGACACCTGGATATGGTGCTGATGGGAAGAAATATTCCAAAATTTGCCAAGCAGAACAACTAGAAACAGCCTCATTTCTTTTCTGTCTGTCCATTCATTGTCTTTTATCCATCAGTAATCTCAACTGTGGCTGAACTTCTGCTTATATATTTGCATTTTCATTCAGTCTTTTACCAACTCTTCTTTAACCCAAGGTTTTGAGGTGGTTGGGGTTGAGGGGTTTTTTTTGTGACTGTACGTACGGATTCATGTATATATCTGTGGTTACAAGGCACAGTGAACTTACAGTGAGAGAGAGAACATGTGTGCTGCCACTGCTCATTTGTTGTACAGTTTTGGTTGTGATGGAGCATCTGATGAAGTTGCCACACAACAGAGCAGCTTTAGAGCTGCCTGAAGAAATTTTATTCTCTGTCATTTCTCTTCCATTCCTTCTTGTGATCTTCCACAAGCTTTGTCTATTAAAATGACACAAAAAGCCTGTTTTGATCCTTTTAGACACTCAAGCATGAGGACGTCATGTTTGGACATGTTGAAGTAGCTGTTGTAGCAGAAGAGTGATGGAACCAAGGACCACTGTAGGCAGCTAGATCACATAGGTCTTTTCGTAGATTGATTGAGTTTGGTCTTTAAACTGGTTGCCTTACCTGCACCTGCTCTGCTCTGTTTGGATAGCTGCTCCAGTATTTGCCCAAACTCATCTCTTCTGTGTTGATGTTTTTACTTCTATACATTAGTCTTTGAAGTAGATTATCTGCAGCCTTCACAATGAGGTGTTGTCTGTCAACACTAATTAGGCTTCTGCAACAAGTGGGAATTAAGAGTGCATCTGGACTTTGAGCATTTCAGGTGGTGCAACTGCGTTGGTCAACCCTGGATGTTTGATGTTTCAGTGGATGAGAGCTACTGGGTTTTTTTGTTGTTCCTCTGTTCTTGTTTCCTCACGAAAGGTGTGTGTTCCTAGTCTGTTGAATTTGTTGGCCATGTTTGTTACTGCTGCCATCAGACTTAAATAGGTCAGTGTACTACAAACAAACATTACATGGTGTGGAGGTACAGATGCATCCTGCACTTAATGCCCCCTATCCCCTCCCAAATTATTAAAGAAACCCACGAGCCCTAAACCCTTCCATTTAAAGTTATTTCCTTGGCAGTATTCATAAGTTCCTTCAATATTCTTTTATGTTGTAGAATTTAAAAAGCGAATGACTGAAATCTACAGATGACACATTTCTTCAGAAATCACTTAGTCATGGGTGTTCAGCCGCATACCAGAAACTACATTTGTAAATGACACACAGAATTTCTAAATATGTTTATGAAAAATGGGGTTAGGGCTTAACTGATGAAGTCCCGCAAGTGTAAGTGTGGGACTTTCTAATCACTGTTTACCTTCTCTAACTGGTCTTTACCAGTTCTAGGGGGGGCGTTAAGTAATTAAGTTTTTAAAACAGATTCCCTTACTGATAACAAAGAACAAGAGTATCTTGACAGCACCTGTATCTTTGTGTTTCCTGATACAGAAGTGACCATGCTGCAGCAGTACAACAATGCAAAGTTTAGGGAGAATTCCATCATTCAGCTTTAGTTGGTTGGTTGGTTGTTTTTGTGATTAACGCATTTTTGTGTTGAAAACAGTTTTTGAAAGACTGTTTCTTCTTATAAATACACTATTTTCAAATACTGTTTACTTATGCTTTAGATGCCTGTGTTTTTATTTGTTTAAGTGTTGCTTTTGATTTTGAGCATACTATAAAGAATTTTGCTGTTTCTGGTCTAAGACTTGGAGACAGTCAGCTCTTTACCTCTTTATCTTGACTTAATGCCTACTGGAAATCCTTAATGAGAAATGGGGTTTATTTTTCAGGAGATACTTGGTAAGCTTTTTGTATACATTTTGATGTAATTTGCTGAAGCAATGTCAATTTGTCTTTAGAAGTAGGTACTGGCCACATTTGCTTAAGACTGTTGGACACTGCCTAAATAGATTTGCAGTCTTGTTTTTCATATATTGAAGACAGTAATTTAATTTTTGGAAAATGCATCATAAAAAAGTTGTCTTCAACATGTACTTATATTAGAATACCAAAATCACTGTGTTTAAATGTAAATAAAACAGCCAATTTTGACTTGGAGGTATGATTTATAAGTTCTTGTAGACATCTTGGCTCAATGAAAGTTCAAACAAGTTTCATTGCAGTACTTGTTACTAGCTTTCTTTTTTCTGAATGTTATATTTTCACTTTTGTGCACTAAATATGTTTTGAAATTAAGGAAGTTGTGAAATTAGTTTGAAGCTGCATTAACTGGTTGGGGACTATATTTTTGAGATTACTAGCATAAATCAGGAATGCTGATATAAATGATTCTTGGTTGTTATAAAGTTGGTTTTGAGTTCTAATAGGAAATTACCTATAAGAACATAAATTAAGGTTTATACTCTCCACAGTGCACAAGCGTAACTTGTGCAAATAAGATTCTAGATACTTTGTTTGCTCAGAGATGGGCAGCTTTTTTGAGTTGCAAAATTTTCTCTTTCAGCAAAACAGCTTCACACTTAGAGGTTTATGTGACGCCTTTCAAGAAGCAAGACATTGGGAAAATTGAGACTTTTACACACAGGGCTGGCAAACTGTAGCATTTCTTTCTAAATATTGTTCACATTTGTGCTCACAGAAGATTAAGTGAATTGTAGACTTGTGAGATGTAATATGAGAGAAACTATGTGTATTGATAATGTAATGTCTGATACAAAGTCCCTTGCAATGAATGCAAGGGCTGCCATTGACTCCACTGAGCTTTTATCTGGCTGTGTAATGATCTGTTAAGAGAGGCTCTTTCTTAAATAGAAGCAATAGGGTTTCCTTTTTTTATACTGCTGTTCATAAGTGTAGCACTTCATACTTCAGTGTGGTGTGGTCAACAGTAAAGTGTCTTTTTTTCTGGCAGTAATTAGGTCGGTGTTTTCCCTTTTTCAACAATTTTCTGTTTCTGTGATTTTAAAAGATTTTTGATTGCTACAATAAAAACTGTCAATGTTTTTGATCTTGTTGCAACCCTTTGCCTCAGATAATATATCGAATATTTCTGGAGCAGGCACAAGGTTCATGACTTAAAAGTCAAATGGGCATTACCTGCCTTGTCTGAAACACAGAAGCCCCAGTTTCCACTGGATTGAGTTGGGGTATGCCTTTTTTCTGATACCTATGACTTTTATATGGATAGATAGCCCAGGAGAAAGTCAGTTAGTTTGAATTCATCTCTACAGTTAATAGTCTCTTCTGTCTTTTGTATATCTCTTACTACAGTCCTGATCCAGTTTTAATGTCAGCAGGTAATTCAGTTCTGGTGGAAACAAACATCATCTGTCAGAAATCCTACCAACTGCAAATCCAAACCAAAATGAAGCATTTTACCACAAGTAGCTTCACTGCAGTGAACCAGCTTGTGCTCCCAGAGCAGCTCGCTTGCTGTTGCTTAACCTGAGCAGCGTCCCAAACAGGGTGCGTGTATTTTTAAATGTGATTTTGCCCCTTGTGCATATTCTGTGTCCGCTTTCGTGTCAGCGAGCGCGGGGTGAGCAGAAGGCCGGCGCGAGGGCCACGCGGGCTGCAGCAGGAGGCTTCTCCAGTGGGCTCCCATCTGTCGGGGCTGCGTGCTGATAAAGCTTGCGGCAGCTGGCTCGGCTCGCCGCTAATCCATTCATCCCGGCTGTGGATCAGAAGGTGGCCTGTCCCCTCCCGGAGGCCTGTGGACCTTGGAGAGTTGCCGTAGCCTCTGAGCAGTCCCACTGGAGCTGGCAGCAAGGATAATGACAGAGCACACGCAACCTGAGCGAGGGGCATGTGTGGCGGCTGTAGGGCATTGTGCCGGGGACAAAGCCGCTTGCTCTCCTCCCAACTGACCTGTTGTGCCTTCGTCAACAGCAGCGTGTTCGCAGCTGAAGTGCTAGCTATGGGTGGAAGATCATTATTAATGTGTTACTTGGGGAGGAACTGTGAAGTCCTGGAATATTTTTCTGCATGTCGTGCAACTCGTTGCGCACAGACTGCCGAGCAGAGTTAGCCGCTTGGAGCTCCAGATGGCACCGACGACTGTGAGAGACCACGACTGTATGTGATCTTTCCTACTGCTTTTTGGTGTAGGCGTATTATTGCTGTTACAAATAATTTATGAGTATAGTGGTTATTTAAAACCATGTAGTAGGTTGCACTTTCATCCCCTATCAAGGGTACATAGCTTGTTAACTAACAAAAGTAGTGAGATAATTCCTGCCCTAAAAATTTACAGCCTTTTGTGCACAAAATCTGTCATTGAGCCTGGAAGGTCTGAGAGGAGGATTGCTGAGAACAGGAGACGCAGCAGAAGATAAGTTCAGAGAGAGAACAGGAATAGAAAGATGACGGGGGAGCGTACGCACGGCAGAGCAGCGAAAGAGCTGAAACGCTGTAAAATTGTCCAGCAAGTAAGACCTTGTAGGTGAGGAATGGAATCTTCAGTCATCTCTTAGGAATGGCAGCTCTTTCTTACATTAAAGAGGACCTGAATATTTTGTGAAATACAGGATTGCCACACATCTGGACAATAAAAAGGAAAGATGTAGGCAGCAGTGATTAACTGGCTTGTTCACTGTCATGGTTCCCCAGTCAGTAGAACCAGCATATCCTCAGCTACCACATTCTCTTGCAACAGCCTCAGTAGTTGTGTAGCATTTCTGTTTGTTTGATGACTTCCCGAAAAAAGAAGAAAAAAAGCTAAATCTCAGAAGTCACAAAGTAATTAAACAGCTCAGAAGAAATTGGTTCTATCCCACAAAAGAGGTGCCTGAGAATTTAACAGAATCCTGATCTAATGATTGGCATCAGTTGCAACAAATGCCTCTGAGGCAGTCCAGAAGCAAAATGGACACATGCTACTGCTTGATTTGATTCCCCAGTCAATGGTTGACGTGACCTTCCTTCCATGCATATGACGTATTAGAAGATGCAGGACACAGCAAGTTGAACTGACGTGGAGGATGCAGCATAAAGAAAACAAAACAAAAACTGCTCAGAGCTCTTGTCACAAGCTTTTTACACCAAAGTTTTTTTACAACCAAAGTTGCAGAGGCTACAGGAAAACCAGTATTCACAAATGTCTTTATTTGAGCTGAGAGGTGGCTCATCTTCACAGATGAATTGCTTTAAAAGGATATTTAAATGAATACATATACAATAACAGAGAATAAATGGATTTTGCTCTCCTTTTTTATTATGAGATCCCTCTTCAGAGGTATACTTTAAATGAATCATTGTGTTGAAACCCTCAGAAAGGAAGACTCAGTTGTAAAGCAAGCATAAATAGAGCACACAGTGCAAAATATCGGGAGCAGAAGCTTGGATAGGAAAATCACATTCACAGCTTGGTGGACTGGGCTCCATGGTTTTGTAGCTCTGCAATGAGCCCGGCTCTGGTTTGCTTCAAACATGAAAATCTATCTCAAGCAGCTAAACTGCAGTCCAGACTTACATGAACAGTTAAGCTCTCAATACCTTAAATACACTGTGGAAATATGGATAGATGAAACGGAACGTTGGATAAAATTGGATTTGGCATAGTAAATTTATATAGACTTTTTAGGCTTGTGCTATTTCTGTGGGACACTGTTCTGTTTTGACTCTAATTTTAGTTCAGAGAACTTGTTTGATTTCCTTTTTCACATCCATATGTGCTCATATGGTGAATTTATAGTCTTTTTACTAGGTTTTCATTATGTTAACTCTAATTATTATAGCACTGTGGAAGCAGTGCCATAGTTCATACTGAGATGTAAGTTCTTATGTTTATTCAGTAGAAGTGGGGTTTTTTGTTAAACATTTCAATATCAGGACTTAGGAGTTTAAAACAGTAATATTTTAGAGGTATGTAAATGGGTGCAAGAGGAAGGCATGGTAAAATCTGTTGATATGAGAATTTTTTTCTGGATTAATCAAATAATTCAGAATGTCCTGAAATTTCCTACCATTGAAATAGAATTTATATTAATATACACTGCAGATGTTGAAATACTCTATTTAACTAATAAAGACGATTAAAAACCACTGAAAATAGCTGCCTAAAAGAATGTATTATTTTGTTCCCTTTTAGTGACTTGATGGCTCCCAGTACATCTTTTCATATGTGTGCAAGAGGTTTTTCCCGTTGGGGGCTTGTCCGTGTGCCTTATTTGTCATTATCTTCTGTCCTTAAGGTGAGACTGGAATGGGAGCAGCAGCTCTGACAGTGGCTTTTACTTGGCTATCAGTGCCAAGGATTAAATTTCAAGTGCTCTGTGAAATGCCGTGTTCTGCGGAGAGTCTGTTATGAAAAGTGGAGGATTTATACAAATACAGCTTGACAGTGACGTGTTTCTCTAAAAATACTGTGTGCCTTCTCCTTACCTCAGTTGTCTTCCTGGCTCAGTGGTATTCCTTTCCCCAAGGAATCAGTCTTCAGTGTGAAACGCTATGTCCAAGACTCACAGGTCTCTCTTGAAGAGATGACAGAAGATGAGAAGAAGCTCTCCCAGGAGCACACAGAAGAAGTTACTGGAGGTGGGCTTATCACTGGGAGGGGATGGATAATGGGAAACCACAGGAGGAGAGAGGTTGAGGAAGAAGGCTGGTGGGGTGGGTGAGGGCGGATGGGAATAGTTTGAGTTCCAATGAAGCCCAAAGGGCTTTCTGGGGAGAAGAGTTTGAGTTGAGATCTAGCAGCAGAAGTTTGTTTAGAAAAAGTGGAGGGTGAAAATGAAGATGTGAACATGGAAAGGCACAATGAAATATGTTCACTGATCTTGCTGATGAAGGAGAGATAGAAGATGAGGTATTAGTTGGTGAAGTTGTCAGGTAATTTTCTTTCCCATGTGGTGGAGGAATACATGGTGTTTCTCCTGTTGAGCACCTAGGTACAATAGCTTTTTAATATTGGATAATTCTTTGTCACCATCCCTGGCCTTGCAGATGTTTCTGTGAAACCTCTCTCCCCATTGCACTAACACCAGCGCGTGCATCCCAGAGCTTTTATGGAATTTTCTGTGACCTGCCATAAGCTGGCCATGTGGTCTGGCAGTGGTCATGTCTGAGTGCTGCCTGCCC
>QWTY01012209.1:0-15685 GCA_008033365.1 Pseudorectes ferrugineus
TTTCTTTCTCTCTCTCTCTCTCCACCATCCCCACCTGCAATCCCCTCATATTACATTTACTATGAACTATTCAAACCCTTACTGGAGTGTTTCACATTAAACTTGCGTGGTCTTCACGCCTGTGCAAACAGAAGCCACTACCCTGCATGCATAGACTTCTCTGAAGATCACTTTTGGCCTTCCACAGTCTTCAAGACTCCCTGAAATCACATGGCTGCTCAGTCCATCTGCAGAGTCACTGCCCCTGCCGTGACTGGGCAGTGCGTGAGATCCATGAGCAAGATGGGTGGCAGCTCTACCTCCCCTCTGAGGGACCTGCCAAATGCCCATACAGACCAGAGGGGTCAGATGAAGGACCCTGGTGGGAGGAGCTGGGAGGTCCTTGGCATCTGGTCAGAGAACTTAGTGGCTGGGCAAAAACCAAAGGGTAAAGTAGTTCTGAAGCAGGAATGATCCCCAGACAAGACCAGCCCATACACCCACAGGTGGGGCTCTGCTTATGTCACTCAATATGCCTTGTTCAGCTGGAAACAGCCCTGTTTGCTACTGCTGGCACACATCCAGGGTGTTGAAAAGCTTTGTGTGGGTAAGTACCGGAGAATCAGGTTATGGTCTAGCTCTACACTTTCCTCACATTACACAAATACTAGACATGGTACCGAGGGGGATACATTTTAACCTTAACACCTCAGTGATGGATAGTAGGACGGATAGCTATGCTTTTTTTCTAAGAGTCTTTCATTTACATTTGGGGCTCTCGGGTGACAGACTACTATTCCACTCTCTTTCCACTCTCCTTCAATGAATATGCACAATTGCAGCTTAGTTCCAAAAACAATTTTAAAGCTGAATATAAATGTTTTCTTTTCTCTAAGAGGGAGAGAGAAATCCACATATCTAACAACCACAGACTGTGTCTGTCTCTTTAAGTTTTCAGATCTTTATAACCAATTTACAAATGACTATATTTCTACAACCCCTGTGAATAGCTATGTTTTTTTAATGCAAGTATTGTTTTATTTGGACTATCTCTTCTTTTTTTTTTTTTTTTTCCTCAAGAAAATGTACCACTTGAAGAAGAATGTGTGGGTGTTGTGAGAATGAATGATTTTCAAGCTGTGAGGACATTATGGCCTCATGTACCCTAGGAAAAGTACTGGCTGCTGACGACTGGTGTCAACAGTGACCATGTCTGAACAGTGCTGAAAACAATTTAAATCCTTCTGTCCCCCAGCTCACACAGTATTCAGCAACATTTCAGGTAGTTTGATTAAAATCTGAAGAGGCACTGATTCCACTAGCCTGGTATTAACAGGAGAGTGAGCCCTAGTGTAGACAGCTGCCTGGCTCCAGAAGCCATCGACAGTGCTCTTTGTGCTTGACATGTCCTGGAAATGGCTTCTGAGCCAGAAAGCTGTCTACACTGAAGTATTCACAATTTATGTCACCCCTTTTCTTGTGTTAGCATCAGAATGGGGTGAAAATTAAATAAGCACTGTTGAAAGATACAAATATCCTTTCTGTTTGAATTTTCTCACCAAACAGAGATTTAAGATACTTTGTCAAAATCTGAATTACTTTTTCTTCATATCCTTTTCACAGTAGTAAAAGGAAAGAAAGAGTGAAAGGGAAACAAAACCAATAATTTTCTGGATGAACATTTTAAATTAAAAGAACGATCTTAGCAGGAGTCTTTTTAATTTTCCCCTAAATAAAAAAACTTTTTCACATTAACTTTTTATGCATTTAAGAAAGGATGAAATGTAGTGCTGTTTCTCCAGAAGGCAGCATGAATAATCCTGTTACCCAACATATACTTCCAAATGAAATTGAAATCCAAAGCTAGTATCTACAGTCCAATAAAAAGTGTAGCAATCGGTATATTACTATATTAGTACAAGAACTTTTTAATGGCATCCTGCCCACATACTGTATCTCGGCCCATAGAATGAGAAGGAGACAAAATAAAAGTCCCATGTGAGAAAACACAAGCAAGCTAAAACAATTTTTTTTAATAAGAGGATTGTAAAATTATGTTTAAAAGTTCTTGCGAAAAAAGAACCAAACCAAAGTATTTGGCCTAGTAAGTGAATTCAAGGACATTGTTAACAGAATCTAACTAATTCATATTTACAGAATTTAAGATTTTACTCTACTCACTGCAAAACAGAAAGGGGGGTCTGAAACATCCTACAGGATCCTACATTAGTTTATGCCACTAGGAGCACTTGCAAGGGTGAGAACAACATACTTTACACATGGAGCAAGGGAGAAACAGGTACTCACAGGGAGCCCCTTGGCTCACGGGAAAGTGCACACACTCAGAGGTGTTATCCCAGCCCTGAACGTGCTCTGATGCCAAACCATGTCCATTCAGAGCAGCAGGTCTGAGCTACCTTCTCAAAGAGCCAGCTTTTCTTTCCTGACTATGCATGGAGATGAGGAAGACCATTGAATTCAGTCACCTACTGGAGAGCAATTTGTTTTCCAAATTTCTCCCCTACTTTGCACCTCTGTTGGAAGCTAAAATAATAAATAAAAGCATGGGGAATCGCATCTACTCTGTTTAAAGCAAATGATGCAGCTGTTCACTTGTATGTTTTTGCGTTCAGTTTCTGTCATGAGACAACACTGAAGATCTTAACAGTGGCCCATAGCACTGGAAAAATTCTCTCACTTTTAGAGCCTCCCATGAGATATAGATTATCATGCCTCATTCTTTGTACAAAACATTGTTTGGAGACTACTGGAGCTCCTACTGTACAGAGTGAAGTCTCCAAACAGCATATCAAGCACTACACCTCTCCATCATTCTGAAGCCCTGTGTGTGAACCATGTTGAAAAGGGCGTGGATTGCACATTCTAAAATGATTCTTACCTCCTCCTGTTGGTTTGCTGATCAGCCCCACTTGTACCATGAACATACTTGGTGCCCTATGCTTCTCCTTTCACGTTCAATAAAGGGGACAGGTAATTAGTGCTGTCAGTCACCAGTACATCTTGTTCTCTAGAACTGCAAAGCACATTGGGCTCACTGTCTGTTTCCCAGACTTGGGAAATGCAGGAAGGATAGGCTTTGGAACATAATGGAAAATTTCCTTCTATTAACTACCAGTAAAAAGAGACACCCTGAAGGCCTTGTCTTTCTTCATTAAATTCATAAAAAGCTGTATAATTACAAAGCTTGTGACATGCTAATTTTCTACATAACTTTCACACTTTATCAGCCCTAAAATATATCTGAAGTGGCAGCACTGATACACAGATCAGGTGCCAGCCCACATATCCTGCTCTAGATAACATGACCTGCAGAAGTGTGGTGCAGTCTGCAAACAACTAAGAAATACCTCTACTAAGGAGAAATGCTCTGCTTGGGTTACTCAATGAGTGCTGACAGGAGAAGCATTAAACCAGGGCATCAAAAGATTGCAAGAATTGCAGATTTGACCCTGCTAGGCAGAAATGTGCCTTAATAATTTAATTAATGATAAACAGAACTCCCTAAAAATCACATGAACTTATTAGTAAACAATCTCACAAAGTTACATTTCATTAATAACCATAAAAAAATCTATAAATGGTGCCCATTGGAAGGATAATGTTTTTCCTTCTCTCTGAGAACATATGTTTGTAAACCGTGTAACTGGGCCCCGAGTAACTTTGGAGTGAGTAATTTCCGAACGTGCAATTACAAATGGCTAAAGTGCAATAGCTCCCCGAAGCATCATCACAATTTCTGCAGTGAGTGTTTAATTGTAGCCAGACTTTGTAACCTTACCATGGCCTGTGTCCCTGCCATAACCCTAGGCCTAAGCTCCACTCTTCAACATATGGGAAAATTTTTCAAGCTGATTGCTCCAATCTGATTAGGGGAAGTTATGTAGCTGCCATTTATTCAGAGTCTTGTTACCACACTCTAACAGCTGCTTTGTAAAAGATTCCCATTAAGGCCATTTTCTGCCTACTCCAATTCCAGCACGCCTGTCAAAGTAATTGTGATTGCACTGATTGTTCTGAGGGTGTCAGCAATAAAAAAAATCAAAACTCTTTTTGATACCGGGTTGAAAAAAGCAACTTTTATACAATGGTAAATTGGTTAGGAGAAATGCTTCGTGACTCAGTTTTCCTGCCCTGAATCTTTTTTAAATTCCCCAGTGCAGGAAAGCACAGGTGTCTCCAGGACAGTTGGAGAGAAGGAACTTGCTCTGTATCAGGTGACTACTAAAACCTCAGCACAATTCCATTTTATGACAACAGTCTTTGTCTCCAGTTGTCACTTTGGCAACCTAAAAAATTTGATGGGTTTTTCACTCCCAGTGGTAGTAATTGTGGGGTTGATAAGCTGCCCATAGCTAAATGTTGTGGCAGAACTGCAAAGCAGAGAATAAATGGTTTTCCATCATGGTGACCATTTCCAAATAAAATAAAATAAATTAAAATTTTAAAAAATTAGAAAAAAAAAAAGAAAGAAAGAAAGAAAAAAAGTCAGGTGTTCAGGAGTGGGTGTGTCTAAAAGATGACAAAATCCCTTCAAACTGCTGCCAGTGGTTTCAGACTGACCAGCAGAAAGCCATCAGCCACATAGGATAAAGAATGGGGTCTTGTCTCATTTTTTTCAGATCTTTTATTAGGTTCAGAATTTTAAATTAAACACATAGTTAAAGGGACCTGATCTCAGTTATTTTCTGATACAAATATGTAAATGACTGAGTGATTCATAGTTTAAAATGGTCCAGGCTTTTGATCTGAAACAGCATCCACATAAATGTTTGTTGATCTCCTTGCATTTGCCTATGCTTATTTCAACACAGATGCCTTTTCCCCTTTACATTTCAGATGCATTTTAGCACTTAAACCACTGAAGGGTTTACCATTGCTTGGTTTCCAGAGATACAAGATTACCAAATTTTTTACATTCTTTCTTCTAGCTACATGAGAATCAACGTTAACATGATTCATGTACATATATTTGTATGTTTCAGTGATTACTCCTCCATGCAGCAACTACAGGTTCAAATGAAAATGAAACAAACAACTTTTATTTAGAATCATACCCACTTTAAGAAGCTTCAGGCTAATAACTGGCAATTGTTAATATTACTTTCTATTCCATGTAATCCATAGATTTTGAATTTTGGAATTGCGGGTTATATTCTACCTCTAATTGCAGTGATTTGGCAGAGATTGTTTTAATGAATTTTGCCCCAGGTGAGAAGGTCTTTTGCTCTTGCTTCATGTTGGGTCAAAAGTAAAATGCACAAATCTAATGAAAATTCTCCAACCTGACTTTTAATACAGCAAAGTGTGTTT
Source organism: Pseudorectes ferrugineus (assembly GCA_008033365.1). Taxonomy (NCBI): domain Eukaryota; kingdom Metazoa; phylum Chordata; class Aves; order Passeriformes; genus Pseudorectes; species Pseudorectes ferrugineus. The sequence continues at coordinate 5,311 of QWTY01012209.1, forward strand.
ATGGTTGACATAGGTGTGCTGACTGCCTCTGCCTGGACTGCATGAAACATTTAGAATTTTACCCCCATAATCCAGTTACAGTTTAACCATGTCTAAGCAGTTTAATTTCATCAAATCTATGTTTTTTTAAACCTGAGGTCCTTAGATTTTTCTAAGAATTAAAAATATCCTTAAATGACAATATTTCTCCTTTACTGACAAAGAAAGATTTGATTTTTGTTATTCCTTGAAATGAAAACTTTTGAGAAGTTGACAGCTGGAAAAAATCTGTTTTAAAATGTGAAATCAGTGAAGTTAAGTTATTTTTCCCTCTTTAGCTGAATCCAAATTCTGGGTATAGATCAGATAACAGCTAAAGGCTAAGATATCTGCAGGTGAGGTCCTGTGCTAAGCATCACACCTAAACAAAATACCTAAAAAGGCCCCTAAGCAAAGTTTCTAAATCTTTAAATAGGACATAATCTACAGTAGAAGGCATCCTTGAAAAGGAGACTTTTGGTCTTTGATTAGTTATTAAAATTGTCTTTGGTATCCATGAGGAGGGATCGCATGTGTTCTCTATTATGTCTGGCTTTCCAGGGGTCAGCAGCACAAAAGTTTATTTGGTGAGTTGTCCATGTTCCATGTTCCATGACAACTTGTCTGAAGGGGTCATGTTCTTGGACAGAGAATATTTCACTTTCAGGCTATTTTTTATTAGTTCCTGGTGGCTAATAAGGCTTCTCAGATGTGACTGAGCCTTACTATGTAAAATAAAGGGGTTAGTTATTCCAGCAAAAGATGCTGGCAAGGTGAATATAGGATCTATCTGCCATCACTGCAGACAAGTCATGCTCTCCAGAATCCCTTGTGTCTCATCAGTTTATCACAGCAGGACTTTCACAGGTTTATTTCTAGCTGTTTTTCTGATGATGTGTATTAGAGGAAAGGACAGTTTGGCATTGCAGAGGCAAAAGGAGAAGACAGGCAAATAATTTAATGTCATTAATTTTACCTCATGATCTCTTGGCAGAAAATACTTTTATGAAGTAATTTTTGGAGTTAAGGCAGAGTCTAAAAATTTTTAGCTTGAAAATGGTGGTTTTCAAGCCATATAAAAAATAGATTTTTATTTCTGTCCAGAGTTAGAAATGGTTTAACCAAGGCAACATGTTCACTGATAGCCTAAGGGGCCCGTCCAAGAACAGCACACACAAACATTATTTGTGAGAAACTTAAAAAGCAAAATTCAACTACAAAGCTTTAAATCATTGTATGGGAAACTTTCCTTCTAAAGAAATTGATATATCCCGTGGCTGCAACTGTTTTGAATTTTATAAGAACGTCTCCCTCAGTTTCCATCAAAATGTTAATTTTATGATGGCTTCTTGTAGGTCTCTGTTTATTCTGAGTCCATGAGAGTCAGCTGTTGGTTAGACTTCCCTGGGCAACCTTGTTTTTCCTAGAATTCTGTTGATGGGATTTTTTTTCAAATACTTGGTGTTTCTGGGACAAGAGACTGGGTGGCCAGGCTTCTTAATGGTGGTGAAGTAGAGGTGTAACACCTTCTGAGAGAGTGGCAAAATTGTTCAAATCCCCACTGCTTTATAGGGATTAATTTAATGAGAGCTGTCAGTGAACATCGGAGGTGTGAGAGAAGTCCAAGGTGTTACAAGTGCTCTTGAAACCATGCTCTGGCTTCATACCTGCCAACATTTCAAATGTTAAAAGTGGTAGACTTGGCAGATAGGCTGAGTCTGGTTCTAATGGCTCCCTGCTCCTGCAGAGCCTCCTGCCCCCTCTCTCCATGCCACTTGGAGAGGCCAGTAGCATCTTGCTCTTGCAGGCTGGCTTTCCTTTCTGAAAAGTCAGGCACTCCCTGCTTGAATCCTCCTGCTGCTGTTGTTTGAAAAAGCAAGACCTCACTGATCCTCTGAGCAGGGTACCCTGCAGGGTATCCTGTGCCTGTCATTTTAGCAGCAGTAGAAGTTTTGCAAAATGAGCATGTTGGACCAGAAGTCTAGTGTTGGCAGGTGTATTTCTAGGGCACAAAGAGGAAAACTGGTCAAAGCAGTGGAAAGATGGATAATGAAGGGAAGTATTTAATAGACACACTATGAAGTTATTTAGCAAAGGGGAGTGGTGAATATGCTAGCCATTGCAGGAAAATATCTTTTAGGCATGAAGCAAAGGAGGACAGAAGGTGAAACTGATTTCAGATTTAAAATCCTTAAATGAGATTAGAAAAATAATTTTCTCTTTGGTGGATAGATATCCTTGTGAATCTATAGGTGCTGTGTGAAACAGAAAACAGGTAAACTTGTGCCCTAGGTCCATCAAACTACTCAGGATTTATACAGTTTTATAGACAAAGAATCCAAGTATACCCAGGATGCACCTGATTTCCTGTGTTGTCACTGTGAAATATATCTCTGCATGCTCAGCAAGCTCAGTGCACTCAGCATGAATGTGAGATGATAAGCAGGTTTATACAGCAGATGACCACTTGTCTGGGATTTTCAAGTGCTTGGAAACTCAGTAGATTCAGAAACTGTGAGCAAATGACCAAATTCCTTTTGACTCCACAGGAAGTCAGCAGCAAAATGTATAAGGGGAGGTAAATGATTCACAGAAATAAAAATCTATGGCCAGGAGTGTCAGAGTTGGCAGTTACGGGTTTTACTCAAAAAACCCAAACCCACTGAAGGAAAGTTCATGGAGGCTGCACCTGGCCTGTGTCTATTGTGGCTGTGGCAATGGAAGTAAATACGAAAGCAAACCCCTAACCTCCAAGTATCTGAATCTCTCTCAGAAACACTCTTATTTTGACCTCAGAAATTAATCTAATGATGAACCACACAAACAAATGTTGGCCAGACCATTCAGTCATTGCTCTCTTCAGAGACAGTAATATTAAGAACTGCTTCTCTGGTTACTCAAAGCTGACCTTCTCTTCCTTCAGGCAGGTCATATTTTTTCCTCACTGCTGATCTGGTTAGCCCTTAGTGCTCTGTGTATGCTGCCCACACTCACTGTATTTACCTCTAGAGAAGGGAGTGTGTGTGGTGGGGAAGTACAGGATCCTTCTGTGATGGAGGAATTATCCAATTGCTTTGTCCTCTGAGGAGCTGTAGACAGTGGAAAGAGAAATAGGATAGCTGGTACTGGACTTTAAAACAAAGAACTAAAACCCCGACAACTCATTCTGAGCTTGAAAATCTTAGTACTCCTCTTCTGATGGGAGATATCCAGAAGGAGAACCCAGAGGACTCTGTGAGTCCACGAGCAGGGGTAATTGCAGGTGTGCAGAACATGCCTGGAGAAGGCATCAGAGGGAGGCAGGTCCTGAAAATCAGGTGGGGCTGGGAAGGCTGAGAGCAGGAGAAAGACAAAGTAGAGTGGTGCTCTGCAAAACACCCGTTGGCAAAATGTGTAGATCACACCTGGCTGTATGGATGAATCTGAATGCCTCTGGTTGAGACTTCAGCATGAGTAAACCAGTTCCTCATGAATGCTCTAATCAACAGGTTATAATACAAAAGGAACCTACATCCTCACATATTAAAAAAAATTCGAGGCTGTCTTCTGCAGAAAAAGCCTAAACATCCTGCTCTAAGAGGCATTTCCAAGTTCTGCATCTTCAATTCTGACCTGTGTCTCCAACACTGACAAGTGACGATGGTTAGCCAGGTCATGCTGCTTCCTCCCTGGCTAATTCTGAGTCCTGGCACGATGAATGGGACTGACTTTTGGTGGGTCCGTGCTTAAAGAAGGATGCCTTCTGCCTCATTCTGCACCAAACTCTCCTCTTCAATGTAAGAGGGGGGCATAAACCCAGCAAGGAAACCACGCTCTGCTCTGACAGACACACACAAAGTATTCCTAATGTGAAATTATTATGGTGGTTTGTCTTATGGTGTCTTTGGCTGGTTTGGTATTTTTGTGCTGGATACACCATGCAGACAGGAGATTATGTGCTATCCACCTCCTCCCCAGTCAGTCAGGTGGAGTATTTTGTTGCAGCATGCCTGTCTGGTCTATGGCCCGAGGTTTTCTTTAATGCCAAGGGGAGGACTGAAGAATAGGATGGGGAGGAGCATACCTTGCTCCTATCCCCATTGGGAATTGGGGTCTGGCAGAGGCATGCACCTGGGCACAGGAGCCAGGGAGCATGTCTGGGCTCAGCAGCACAGGCATTTTGTGTCAGGAAGGGTTTTGTGTCAGGAAGGGCTGCAGTGAGCAAGGCAGCTCCTGCCATGTAGCTTCACTTGTTCCTTAATGGTGAGAGTTTGGCTTTGAAGCTCTAGTCTCCCCTGATCAGTTTACTCCATAAATTAATGTGTTAATTGTGCACACAGTGTTGTCTATTAGGGAGGTGTGTGTTTGATAGCCTCCAGCTGTGAGTTTGCAGAGATCCTGTTGTAGAAATCATTACAAGGAGCAGTTTTCACAACCCTTTTAATGCACTCTTAAAAGTAACAGTTACAGGGGCTTTAACGTATGCAGCTGAAACATGTTTGGAGAATAGCTCATTCAGCAGCTCCAGTGTTAACTTGATGTTAGATCGGATTGCATGATGCCAAATTAGCTGTGCACCACATATCATCCCACTAACATCGTAAGAGCTTCTCTTTTTCTTAAAAAAAAAAAAAACCAAATCAAAAAAACACAACCATTTTTAAAGCTCGTACTTCAGAAATTCTTTTGTAACAGGTTCCATCTGTTCTTAATTTCTTTCCTAAACAGGCAGGCTAGAAAGCAAACCCTTTACTCACATCGACTCCTTGTACGAGTCACGGCTCACAAAAGTGTGCAGGCGCTCTGATCCCGAGATAGAGGCAAGTGCGTGTTATATATTTACAACAAATCTCTTTGACCTCGCAAATGCAGCAGGCACTACTGTTAATATACCAAACCCTGTGTATCACACAGGCAGAGCCACAACAGATGCATTTTAATGTTTTGGGTTTTTAATTTGTCACCCTTCTCTCTTTGGACATTCATTCTTAAACCTATAAAAATAAGTAAATATAAGTTTGTTTCTTTTCGTGATAGGAACTAAAGTCCAGCTGATATTGGGAATAGAGGTCTACTGTCAAAAACTACAGTTTCACAATCTGTCAAATGAATATTACTGAGGTGCTCCAAAGTGTTCAGACGTCAGTAGGTTTCCGAGGGTCTACACAGACATTCACCACCACCAAAGTATGCAACCTGAACAACAGATAATGAATTGTCCCCACTACAAGCAGATGTATTTGTGAGGGGACAACGAGCAGCTCAATGCATAGTTAAAAAACACCTGCACATTCAGCTGGACCTGTGTTCCAGTGGTTGTGGCTAGAAGTTTGTCAGGAAAGCAGAAACAATCCATTTATATTTCCTTTTTTACAGTAATTTGCTCTCTCCAAACCTGGAAGGGCTGGGGGTGGAGGGTGAGACCAGAGAGGAAGCAAAGCATTGGAAGGTGAGAAAATAATGCAGTGGAAGTTAAGGCAGCTTGACCCAAGGAGACACCGACCTATGTAATGTAAATGGGAAAACTTGAAGAAAGAAATGGTTTGCAGACAAATAATTGGAGAAGGTTGACCTTGATACTGAAAGGGGAGGGGTGGAGAGGGAGAGGGGGAGAAAAAGAGGAAGAGAGAAATGAAGACCTGTGTAATGTAAACCAAAAATACTTCAGTATAAGCATTTACAGACCAGTTGGAGCCCAGAGAACGTACTCCTGTCGTCTAGCCCCAGAAAGTTTCAATGTGCAATTTTCCCAAGTAATCTAAAGTGCTGCTTGTTTCAAGAAAAAAAAAAAAACCACCTTTACAAGGGTCTGCAATTTGCTATTTAAATTGTATAGAGAAGTTTCATGTGGTAGGTCACAAGTATGCTGCCCTACTTCACCAATCCTTTCCAACAGGCAGCCTGCTTAATGCATGCTGCTATCAGGCTTTTCCTGAATTTATTGGGGGCCTTCACTGAGGTAGTAATACAGTAGGTTCTAAAATGCTTGAAAAATAAGACAAAGATTAAGATTAAACAAAACATTTTTCTTGGTGATAAATTTAAGCAAATTGAATCTAATTGCTCAATTTTATTCCAAGACAGAGTCTATGCTGCCCTTAGACTCAAGTATTCTTCCTGCCTTTTGCAAGCCTGAATACATGACATCATTTGGACAATTTGCACATATTTATACAATTTGTCATCATTCTGTCTTTACAGTCTGGAGAGTTACAGGATTTGCCTCTAGGCTTACTTTTCTCCCTGCACAAAATGCTTTATGAGAATCATATGCTTGCAATACTATTTTTAAAAACTGAAAAATTTAAGTAAACATTGGGAACCTACTTCATATTTAAAGCTGATATGAAGAAAATAAATTGTGAACAGAGTAACAGGGGCTGGAAAATTCTAAACACAAGCACGTACTGGAGGCACAAGTGGTTTTTTTCCTTAGGCTACCTTTGACATGGGTATGTATGAACAGCATGGGCCAGGATAGTATTTCAGAGATGGGGGTGGCATTAAATGAATATTTTTGTGCTTTCACCAAATGTAATTAACTTCTGTACCTGATTATCATATCAGTCAGTTGCATGGATTATCAGAAAGATTAGGAAAGTGGTTGCTTGGCACACACTCCAAACTTAGATTCTTTTGAGATGAAGGAAGGGGAAAAGATTGGCACAGTGGAGAGGAGAATCAAGACTTTGCAAACTAAATGCTTATAGTTAAATCCTTAATAGTTGGAGCATGTGAATAAATTGTCTGATTTTTTCAAGTGGGTACGTAAACCAAGGAATACTTCAAATGACAATTGGCATTAATTTTTGAGAATTTAAGCCCTTAAATTGTGAGTTTCCACAGAATCATAGTATATCCTGAGTTGGAAGGGATCCAAAAGGATCACGAAGTCCAGCTCCTGGCCCTGCACAGGACAGCCCCAAGAATCACACCATGTCCCCGAACACACACAGGTTTGAACTCTGTCAGGCTGGTGCTGTGACCACTTCCCTGGGAAGCCTGTTCCAGTGCCCAGCCACTCTCTGAGTGAAGAACATTTTTTCTAGTATCCCACCTAAACCTTCCCTGACACAGCTTCAGGCCATTCCCTTGGGTCCTGTCACTGTTCACCACAGAGAAGAGATCAGTGCCTGCTCCTCCTCTTCCCCTTACAAGAAAGTTGTAGACTGCGATGAAGTCTCCCCTCAGTCTTTTCTTCTTAGGTCTGTCACATTCAGATCCTAGATTTCAAACTGGAAAACCTTTTGCTTGTTTGGGGTAGTTGCTATTCCCAAAGCAGTCCTCAAAAGAGAACAGCAGAATATGTTCTTGACAGGGCTGAGATGCTCTTTTCCTAAAACAATGATATCTGTGAACTTTAGTTTACATGTAGACTATGTCTATGTTTGGCTTCTTATCAGGGCAACACTTGCCAAGGTGTCAATTATTCCCTTATATCTGCTTATTTACTCCTGCATCCCAAAATACAGATCAGAGGTGATCTACACAGCAGATTGGCTGAGTCACTATTTGAGAGTGGTAGTAAATATGAGGTTGACAGAACTCATTTGCTTTACTGTATTTTCTTTACTTCCTCAATTCTATAAAAGGATCTGGTACAATTTTTTTTTTTCCCAAAAGGTAAGGAAAAAAAAAAAAAGTGAATTTAAAAGAAGGCCAAACTCTTTCTAATTTCTCTAAAGTCATATTTTTTTCCATTTTGAATCAGCATTTTCTTTTGAATTTCACTTCATTGTTTTAGAATAGATATGCACGACTAAAAAAGAATTTTCATCTCAGGTTGAATGAAATTTTTTGTTCAAATAACATTTTTTCAGCATTATGGCTTGACCATCAAATGAAGAAAATCTGCAGTGTGTGCAGCTAGTAAGACCTTTCTTCCACAGTAAGAAACAGGCTTGGTCATTGATTTCAGCTAGCATAAAATGAAGTCCTGATCGATTCACACCAACAGCTTTTAACTTTCAGAGGGGGCTCACATTTGAACAATAGACTGAAAGTGAGTGATCCATAAACCTGGTAAACAACACTTTATTGCTCTTGTAACTCAGTAGATGTGCATTGAGCTTTATAGACAAAAGCAAACCTTCTAAGTTATTATGGACAAATAGAGAGGAGACAAACAGCAGACTCAGAAAGGTGAGGATGGATGAAGATGGTAACCATCATTTGAAGTCTATTTCCAGTGGGTAATTGGAAGCAGGGGTCAGACATTCTGGCTTCTTGAAACAATCACATTTTTAGGGGAGTTAGAGGAATAAAGATGGAAGGCCTTAGTGAAAGCAGAAAGGAATGAAATCAGAAAGATAAACACAAACCCTTGCTTTGGGGGCATGCATTTTGGGCCCAGTGATAGATGCGGGGTGGGTGTATAAAGCATCAGGACATGGTAGTTTAGGCTGAAGAGCTTTTTTCTGACCTTGTAAGTGAAAACGAACCTGAAGAGATACTTTAAAAGTTCCTCGGGACTGAAGCCACACCACAATTTTGCAGAAAGACTCAGTTAATTAAAACCTGCAAAACAAAACACAGCTATTAATTCGTTAAATGGTCCTGTGGGGTAACAACCTGCTAACGCAGCTTGTGCAGACCCTGTGCCACTTGCTACTTGTGACAGCAGATCCTGCAGGCAGCGATGAGGCAAGACTTTTGCCTATGCTTACCTTTATTCACTGCCACTAAATCTTTTCACAATCAGGGTCTAAGCATCTGTCAATAAGTCCTGACCACACAGGCACGTTGACTTATAATCTGATTTCTATTCAGTATGCACACAGGTTATCAATGCACATATTTGGTGCCCTTCATTAGTTTAGTGTGCTATCTTTAGAGAAAAGTCAATGGCCTGCCCATCTCAATGGATACCCTAGAATAAATTTGTGAACTAACTACAAAAGAGTACATAAAACCAGATGAGGCATGACAGAATTAAAGTCTTTGAGTCAGAGGCTCAGCTGTGGCAAGGAGCCAGCTGTGCCACTGCCAGTTAGGCCATGCGTATTACCATTACAATTATATCGAAGGGAAATGACTTCATGCACAGGGTATGGCTTGAATATTAAAAATTCCTTGAGCGAAATGAAAGGCGCATTACAGTATGATAGAAAAAGAGTGCAAACATGTTTCATTTTATTTCAACACTACGCTCCAGCAGATGCACTGGTAAGCAAAGGAAATTGCTAGGTCTCAGTTTCATGTTCCAGGGCTTTACTGATTGGAGGACAGATTTACAGCACATGTAAGAAACAATTAGAATAGGGACTCCACCAACAACAAAGCGAGGGAATAAATTCCGATAATGAGACGGGAAAAGTACAAGGTAGAAATGATCTATGTGCTTGCATTCGAGGTATAAAATGTCAAAAAGCCCTGTGTCAGCATGAATTGCACTAGGCAACAGATGGTGTACAGATTACGCTCTCTCTCCTCCTCTTTCTCCCTGCGTCTCTTTCTTTTATAGGTTTCTTTCCAAAAAAACTACAGATTTCCCCCAAACACTTCGCTATTTATTGGCTGTCAACTGAATAACCATAAATGTTTGGTGGGAGATTGTTGGGGAAAGAAAGAAGGGAGGGAACAGACAGGACAAACTTTAAAGTTTTCCCAGTTACATTGCACAAACAGGAGATCCACTCTTTACATTCTGAATAGTTGCTTTTGGTTAAATTGTTTAGGCTGAAAATCTTATTTTTTTCTTTCCCATTCTGGAGACAGTAACTAAGTGTCCTGCAAAAAAGAAAGAGAGGTGCCTGCAGAGTAAAGACACTGCAGTGCTGAAGTAATGTCTGATATCACAGCAATGAAATGGAGCTCAAAGAAACTTGTTGCTTCATCTTAGCATCTATTTACATTGCATAGGCAGAGTTCCTGAATCATGAAAAGGTCTCATTTTGTGAGAAAAACTCATGAGCCATGGAGGGATCTGATATTTGTTGCATACTTTCACCTGGGTGAATCATAAACCACAACAGTTTATGGCTATAAACCAACCAACACTGCAGAAGCCTTATGAGTAGGGACTATTTTATCTGTTTCCAAAATGCAGCCACTTTGTGTGTGAAATTGTGATACAGCAGTTTAGGGCAAATGAAAACAATAATGTGTGAATGCCAGTCACATTAGGCATTTTATACTCAAAAGCACAAGAAACTTGAGATTTTACAGTTGGTGTTGCATTTCTAACGTGGTACCCATTCTTCTGTTTTTAACAATACAGTTTTGTTTTCATAAGGTCTAAATACTCTGGAAGAACAAAATGAAAATAGTCCTCTGGATGACATTTGTCTAATTTTCCGCTTCTAAGTCTGAAATATTTTAGATGCCATTTATTCAGAATACAACTAAACCAATTGCTACTTTTTTGTCTCCTTTAATT
>QWTY01012210.1:394-14659 GCA_008033365.1 Pseudorectes ferrugineus
ATTTGTCTCTCACATCACATGGAGTATAACAAACAGGAAGCTTTAACACTGGTCTGTTGGACCCAAAATATATGTGAACCTCTCTTCACTCTTTCTCTTCCCCACTGTGGACATGTTCTACCAGTGGCAGGCACAGAAACAGGGAAAAAATGTTCAAACAACATTTCTTCTTCAAGTTAGTTCAGGCCCTGTCACCTCAGCTGCGAACACTGATGATCCTGCTGGTGGTTCTCCCTGCACACGTTGTATAATCCAGCACAGCACCAGTGTTCACATTAGGCCTCCATCTACTTTCTAGAACAAGTGTTACTCCAGCCTACATTTTGAAAATTCAGGTTTCATATAATTTTTTGAAAATTGCAGACATTTTTCTGCACAGCTCTCAAGCTTTGACCAAGTGCTGTAGATGGCAATGTTCTGAAGTCGATATACAACTGTAGTATCACTTTGTGTGGCTTGAAACTTTTGGTTACAGAATGCCCACTGATAAATTGCCTTATTCATATTTTCTATTTCTTGTAGCCCTTATCAGGCTACAAGAAATATTTCTTTTTCTCTGCCCTTTCTATTTCTTTGCCCTTATCAGAAAGAGTATCAGATTAATAAATCTTCAGTGACATTTCAAGCTTACAATTTCATTCACACAAGAGAAAAAAGATTCTAATAACCCTTATCTTGATAAATGCAATTTGACAGGGTGTATGTATTCTGAAACCCAGGCTTTTGTTTTGCTTGACTCAAAACTTTAACTCCAGCCAACAAAGCATTAATTTAATGAATTGGGTGATCTGCAGAGCAACTTTCCTGAAGGCTTTTTCAAGAGGCCAAACTTGAACTAGGAATGCTCCTGCCATGACAAGGTGACAAGGATATTATTATTATTATTATTTTATTATTAGGTGCTGAAATGTCCACAGAAGGATTTGGAATTGAAAATCCAATAATCAGTAGCAAAGGTGCTTTATAACTTGCTTTTCTTCTGGATCTTTAAATGTGCCAGTAACATTCCAGTTAAAGACTTCCTTTATCTTCCTCAGTCTCCTTTCTTCAGATATTGTCTCTTCAATTGACCCACTGAGTGCAATGGAGTCTCAAACTGAATATTTCAGAGTTTTTCAGTCTTCTAACGAAGTGCTCCCAGGAGTTTCCATGAGAAAACATGAGTAAATTAGACATACCAGCTTAAATTTTACACAGGTGCAATTTTAGCAGTATCTGAAGAGGGATTTGCAATTGTGTGTGTCTGCCCTTTGCAGCCTGGGGCCCAGCCAGCTTTCCTTAGTGTATGTGAAAATTTTGAATTCTAGTTGCTGACCACAAAAAAAATTTCCATAGTGCACTGCTCCCTTTTGTAAGATTCCTTTTTTTGCTGAACAAGTAGTGTCAGCTGGCTTTGGAGAAATAAGCCCTGACCAGCCCCTTAAGGTGACACGGCAGTGCTGGGTTCATGGCTGGATTCAATGATCTGGAAGGTCCAACCTAAATGATCTGATGATCCTGTGTGTGAGATGGGTAAGTCCATTCCTTGGCAGAGCACAGGAGACTCCCAAAACCTGGTCATGACAGCACTGCAGTGATCTCCTCTTCATCAGATCCCCAGATCTCTGAGTCGGGAGCTTCTGACTAGAATGTTGGTTATGTGGTATCTTAGTGTTTTCTTTAGGGCTCACACAAAATTATTTTATTTCCTCATATGCTTCAATAGTATCGTTAATATTGCTGAATTACCCTAAAAATCAGTAGTTTGATTTCTCACATAAAAATTCACTTGAAAAAACTGTGCAGACCCTTGGGACTCATTTTGGCTCCTTATTTAGTTGCCAGGTTTGTGAAGTGTAATGTTAAGTAGAAAATGATAGAGAGCTAAACCTCATTCCTTATACAGACATGCCAGTGGAAAAATACTAAGGAGAATAACAGTGCAAATGCTTCCAGCAAAATGGAAATGCAGCTCTTCAAGCTCACACATCAACGTTTTTATGCCTATTATACAACAAGGTTAAACATATGTGGTTGTGAACTTCCAGTTTGAAGACAGTTTGCATTAATCTTTACACATTCATTCAGTCATATTCAAATATTATTCCATGATAAATTACTTTCAGGAATTAAAAATTTAAAGGAACATTTAATTTCCAAAATACTGTAATTCTAAATGTCATGACCTTTTTTTTATACGCTTGTGAATAAAATTGGCAGCAGCATCAAAGAAAAGCAATCTAAGTGTATGTGCTCAGAGGTAGCAATGGACTGCAGTGTCTGAGTCTTATTCCTTCCTCCTCCGCAAGCTCCTTCAAAAACACCCCAGCTTTGAGGATGAAAATAAAGACTAATAATCATGTTAAAAATTGGAATTCCTTTTACAGTGCTAACTGCTACTATGGAGACATTAATAAAATAGCACGAATGCAAGCAAAAGAAAACTACACCAGAATTATTACCTTTAATGGCAAATAACAACAATAAAATCTTTCTACCATAAAGTTAAATCTTTGAAGAGATGGCAGGATCATGTTCTTCATTTTCTTAAATGGAATTTTGAATCAGAGTCTGAGAGGTAGAAAACAGGTCTCTGTGAAGGTACTAATGGAAGACTTTGGAAAAGAAGACAAGCCCTAATGCTTTTACTCTTTGCTGTTTTAGGCCCATTTAGATTCCTTTGATTTATCAAAACACTTGATGTGCTTCATAATTCTCAGCAGTATCCCAGCTTTACAATATGGTTCCGTGATAGCTGCTGATTTTCAGCTCGGCTACCCAGAGGTTGAGCTGTAAACTGCCCTGAGGTTAGCTGCCCTTCCAGAGTGTGCATGCCCTTTGATTTAATACTATAAAATGAATAAGGCTATAATTTCAACAAAAGAAAAGGACTAGAAACTGGCTCTAAGCGACAAAAATTATTTAAGGCACAGAATCTTGTCTGCTGGTGGTTTTCAGGTACCTCTTTGCAATAGTAAGTAGAGTCCTCATCAGGCATAACTTATTTTTAGACCAAATGAAGCTTCCAAAAAACCCTCCATAAATAACTTCAGATAAGAAACAAACGGTTTCAGTTCTTCAGAATCTTCTGGCAAAGGGAAAGAATCTTCCCTTGAATCCCTTGTTCATTCTGTCAGAACGCCAACACGGTGCAATGACTGGGGTGTCTCTTGGCAGGTGTGAATTCATGGTGGCAATAATGTGGTTCTGTCAACTTCCCCTGTTGCCCTGTGACTCCTGTTTGCTCTGTGTTAGTGGTGTAGGTGCTCAGGCAGGATGGTAAATGTTTAACAGCGTGTCAGGGCTCTTTCTGACCGTACCCTTTCTGTGCCTTCTGAGTTAAGTGCTGTACTCTCAACACACCAGACTTCATTTGTTGCCATCAGGGTTGCAGAACCACTGGAGCATGAATGGATGCAGTAATTCAAAGGAGGTTTATCCCTGTCTGTGCATTGTGTGCTTTTGACCTTGCAGAAATGCCCAAGGCAGCTTCTAAGGAAATTCTATTACCTTGGTAAGGGGACTATAAGGTCAATAGGCAGAAGCAAATATATTCAAATATGCCAAGTGTTGTTTAAATTTATAAGGAGAATCAAGGGAAGGTTTTTAAGTTACAAAAATATGTCTTGATCAAGAATCTACATTGTTTAGGGTATGAATTGTAGCATTTAACTACCAGCCCTATTGGGTGTGATGGATGAGAAGGTCTAATGTTCCTTTCCTATATAAAAAGAGTACTCAGTGCATGAAGTTCATTTGAAGAAATCACAGTCTTGTTTCCCAAATGAGTTGTATCACTTCTTGTGTCTGAATGACTGACAACTAAAAGAATTTAAAGTCTTGAAATCCACTTTCAGCAAATATTTCAGCTTCAAATTGCTATTCGCAGGTTTTCATAACTGCAGAGTACATAATTTTAAAGTTTATGGAGATAAAATACGAGTCATGAACACGGTTGATTTGAAATTGGTGCAGATTTGCCAGGAAATGTTTCCTTTCGTGGCTTTAGTTTTGAAAAAAGGCTCTTTCTGACACTGAATTTCCAGGCAGAATTTTAAATTACTTACTTGAGTCTCAAACTCTGGGAATGATAAAACAAAAGCATTCCAAAATTAGGGTTACCCAGGGTTTCAAAGCTTTAATATATCTCATGAAAGCTAGGTGGGTTCCTCTGGACTTCATCAGTAAATAGTAGGTTTATTAGCTCTAAACTATGCAGGATCTGATATTTTTGCTCCAAAATTTTCTGTGTGAATACTGCAATTCAGTTTTTTAATTTGTTACATGATGAAATGAACTTACCCAAGTAAATCTGAGTTATGTAGTTTCTGTAAATAATAATTACTATTACCAATACAATTATTTTGCCTGCAGGCTTTCACACAAGTAGATCAGTCTTTATTCCTTTCCCCAAAGCATGAAAGATTAACTTTTTTCACTTCTGCAAGATCCTGTTTGTGAGTACTGAAGTGACTGCACCCAATTAATATTTGATTAAAAGAAAGTCAGGAAGCAGGCAAGAACAGATACCTCTGCTCTCCGTGGGTGGCTGTTGGTGTCACCCACTCCTCTTAGAAGCAAAAGCCAACAGCTCCAAGACTGAGGCAGCAAAATCGAGCTCTTGCCAGAGTCAGAAGAAAGAGCAAAGCAATGGTGGCTGGGGGTGTTTTGTTCTGCTGCTTGACCTCACATGAATCTTCCTTTTCTGCACTGGTCAAAAGCAAGACCTGATGGGGGAAAGGCCAGTTAAAACAGTCATGTAGTGTTGTTCCTGTTCCCAAATACAACTGACTGTGACTGTGTAATTAGACAACACATAACGTGAATTGTAAACTTTATGATTGAATAAACAAGTCTGAATTTCTCTTTCACCAGTATATGAGCACCATATTTTAGGATGTAGGTGCAAACAGCCATAATGGTATCATTTAAGAGCTCAAAGCTCTGCAAAGGAAGAATATAGGGAGATTTCAAACATCGTATCTAAAATCACTTTTCAACTTGAGCAAATAGTATTTAATTTTTCACCACCATTCAATATGCCCATACTGAGGTTCTGAATTATGGCTACAAAGTATTTATACAATGGAAATGAAATGCATATTTTCAGGTTGCTGTATTTTCCATTATGATTGTGTTGTAAAGGAAAATCAGCCCAAAAAACTTGGTTAGGCCTGAGAGTAAATCCAGGTTTGGATCTGTGATACCTCAATGCTTTTTTTACCAAAGAGTATGAATTAAAATATTTTTTGTGCTTTCAACAATTATGCACAGAAAGCACTCAGGTGCCTATGTGAAGCCTGCTTTGACATGCACTTGAAAAGGAGACAGAATTGTCCCCTGTAGAAATGCAGTGTTTTGATCTGACTCCAAGGTTTTGGAACTCGGCACAGAAGCATTGATTACAGCAGGCCCCAGACAGATAACAAGTTAGGGACGATACCATCCATTGACTAGCTGTCACTTTTTTGGCATGATCTTCTATGGATTTGATCAAATTACAGCAGGCTCCAAAATATAGCAGACAACATCTGCTTTAGAGGCAGCATTGACAGAAAGGAGGAGCAGGCAGCACTCGGAGCGTGTTGTTCACTTTGCTGCTTTCAGGTGCTTACTGAAAGGACACTGACTGTAGTAGCAACATCCCTGCCAGCAGGATTTGCCCTTTTGGTAAATGCATCTTTTTAACAAGCTAACATGGCAAGAGAATAACATTGAGCCAAAATTCCTGACACAATTTTCAAGGTTGAACCAGGACATGAGACATAATTCCTCATCATCGCTAAGTAAAGACTAATCCCAGAAGGCAGCAGGAGACAGGAACTGCATAAAAATAACTGTGCTGTGGTGTAATTATATTAAAAACAGTAGGATATTCTTTTCAATCCTTTTGAAATCTTTTGAAAGAGGACTTTTAAGGCTGTGGTAACTCCCTGGCAGCTCTCTGTTGCTGAGTCAAGTCCTTATGTTTTCTCAAGCATTTATAGCTGTACATTTGCTCAGGCTTAGCAGTAAATACAGGTTTCACCCCTTCCCCAGGAGTGGTCACCTGCTAAAATAGAAATAATATTAAAAAAATGGATTTGGTGGGTCTCATCCATGTAACCAGTAGCTGTGGATTTCTCAGTTCCACATTAAATTCGATACAGAACCCAAATCTAAATGGGCCACAGGTCCCAAGGGCAGTATAGGCATCACCTGGATCACTGACCCTGCAGACAACTTCCCACCTGGACACACAAAGGACACAGGATCCCAAAGGATACTGGGATCCATAAACACACAAAAACAATAAGAGCTCACTGAGACAGCTCAGTGGTCATTCGTTTCATAAACAGTATTAAACAAAATGTTAAAATGGCTATTGATTTCTTTTTTTGGCATAAATAAAAGGTTAGAAAATGACAGACATAGTAAACACTTCGTGTCAGCGAGTAACAATTTTCAGACAAGAAGTAATTTGATTTTGGATTGCCAACAGAAAACTATTGAAGTGGCACACTGTGTTAATAGAAACACCATCTAGTAACAGCAGGTGTTTGTGTGCTGATAATGATAATTAGAGCACTAAAATTTCTCTCATCATAAACAAAATCAAATAAATAAGACTGGTTCCATATATTTTTTTCTCATGGATATTGATTTCTGCATTTTTGGGAATATTTCCCTAACATTTTTTCCAATAAAAAGTTTGTGAAATCTCCAGAAATCTGACAGTGAAATAAATTATAGTGCATATCACTGTGATGTTAAGCTAAAACATCCCAGTGTGAGGGGAAAAAAAAATCCCCAAACCCTTTCAATAAAATACAGGAGCAAATAAGACTTTTGATGTTTCAAATACATCTTCTTCCAGTTTCTTGGTTGTTTGGGTTTTTTTTCTTTGATATCTTTAAGGACTAAATTCCATCTTTAGTTACTCCAGTATAAATCTGGAATAGTTCCATCAACAATGTTGAGCCAGTTGCTTTTGGTTAAGATATTCTGAGTCTATAGAGGTATAAATGAGTGTAGCCTAGAGATTAATTGATCGTTCCAGAGAGGTTGTAACTTTTTATGTAGCATTGTGGCAAATTAGTTCTTGGTTTTTTCAGTTTCTAATTCCTTATTAGTGCAGAAGAAAGGAGATGGTACTTGTGATATCACCACCTCATTCCAAATATATATCCTTACATATTTTATAGCTTCCACTGACCCAACAGGGACCTTTCTACATTAATTTTCCTCTGAAGAATTGCATTTTTTTGTAATTCAGTTTAATGGACTGCATGTAAATCAAAAAAATAATGTTATCTGTTTTCTCTAAAGCAGCTGTCTTAGATGTGGACTAGAATGAGAATCTTTACTGAATTACTAAAATCTGAATGATTTGGCTCAAGACCATCTCTGTCAAACAGGAGTCCAACATCCACATGAAAACACTAAAATATCCTGCAACACAAAAAAATAAATTAATATTAGAAAAGCTTCTAGGCAACCACCATAGATCTTTATGCTCCAAATGTTAAAATATCCATGTTTTAACATTTAGTAATCTTTTCAGATAGAGGGTCAAACTCTGAAGACTGGGTTGGTCACTCAGAATTGCAGTTTAACCTTCCCTGCAGGTGTCCTGATGCAGCCTCTCTGGAGCAGTCCTTGGGATTAGCTTGGACAGTGAAATCTCAATTTTGGAGCTGAATTATAAATCCTTAGACCCTACACACACAATCAGACAAGCCTTTATAATATTTCTAATTAATGGTAACATACAGAGTGGCTAAGCTTATGTCTAAGCAAGCTGTTTACTCTGTGATGATTTTAGTCTTAACTACATTTCTATAATATTGTATTTCAGTTTCATTAATAATTGTTTAGAAGGCAGTTGCTTATGGGGAACAGTTTCCTTTTCCTTTATGAGAATACACTTTATACAATGGTATCACTATGTGTTTGGTTTTAATAATTTATAGTCTTGGCTCCATCTTGCTTGTCTGAAGGTGATTTTACTATCATTGTGTCCTATTTTTCAGTTTGTTTACAAAGATGGTTGAGGTCCAGGTATTATCGGGCAGAGAAAACGGGCAAAAATTGTCCAAATTGTAAGAATGGTCTATAGCAGCAAGTACTTGCTTATCAGGCAATCCCTGGCAGCAGGAAAAACGAAAACTGGGTGAAATAAAACTATGCCACTGTCATTTCAGACAGCAAGTTGCATGTTACAAACGCCTCATTGATCATTCACAATTGAAATTCAGGTTTAAGCTCTCAGTTCTTGAAAAGGTTGCAAATGTTCATGGAGAGTTCAAGATGCAAAAGAAAAAGCAGAAGGGATACCATCTTTTGAAAAATCTTGGGCATTTTGGTTGAGACCACCAAAATTCGGCTTCATTTGGGACTGTGAAGTGACAACAAAATATATGTATCTCTGTCTTTATCATGATTTTCCAAACAGTTGTGGCACATGGTTGTTTATCTCTGTAATAACTCGCTGTGAAAAAGCAATGTCCACGTATTTCTCAAGTGTGTTGCATCCTCTGTTAATGTTATACAGTAACATTCAGGTGTGGCTAAAAAAATAGTTGTGTAAAAAAAGGTACCTCATTCTTTTGTTGTTCTCACGAAGGGATTCATTAGCTCCTGCCTGAGCTATGTTTGGTTGAAAAGAAACCCAGGAAAACACCAGAAACAACTCCAGAAGTCCCAGTGCCGAGGTACCAGTATAGCACATTTCTGGATAAGAGCTCATGAAAAATACTGAAGTCACAGGGAAGGTTTGCAGACCTTGAGTTTTCCAAGCATGAAACCCGATATTTGTTTCTAGCTGATCCCATCCGGAAAAGGCAGGATCCTGCAGTTTCAAAGTGCAGTGAGATTGTTTAGAAAAAAAGCCTTGGCTCATTTGCAGTCCTTTCCTCTGAGCCTGATGGGCTGGAGAGGCGCTGGAAGAAGCATCTCATGTATGAAGCACCTTATCTCTAAATTAGATTATTGGTGGGCAGTGGAGACTTAGTTTGAGGGAAATTGCCAAAGGCACAAAACTAACCAGTGTTATGAACTATGTATCATGCTTCCCTTTCATTTTAAGTATTGACACTAGCATTCTGGACATTATAAATAAAAAATCTTCTATAGAAATCTTGACATTGTACATTAGAGATTGTTACATGAAGCTTATATATTAATCACTTTCCTCAATTCAGTAAAATCCCATGAGCAATTAAGACGTTCTGAACAACAACAAGAAAAAAAAATATAGATACAGATCAGAATTTTTAAAGCACATGTGGCTTTTACCAGAAAATATAACTTTTAAGTGTTTTGATTTGTTGTTTTTTATTGTATGAGGAGTATGCTATATAGTGTATAGAGTAAGTGCATTTGAGAATGCACTTACCCTGAAGGCAATAAATGATTAAAATAGATTTTTCAATAAACAAGCAAGTGGAAGGAATTGTTATTTGTTCAGTTTACATGATGTCAAGAAGTCGAGTTGTTTGCAAAAAACACTGGACAGTATTTCACTTTCTTTAAAAAAAGTTCCATTTTGTATTTTCAATTGCATGTCCTTGAGAGCTGGAGCAATAGAAATGGGAAGAAGTTCATTAGCACAAAGTGCATAATTATACACTTGGGGTCTAATAATATGAACATCTGCTTTAATCCAAGTGCTCCTTGGTTAGAAATGTCTAAAGGAGGAAAGGCCCAATGTGCTGGCTGGTCACAGAATAACTGTGAGCAACTACGAGCTGTGAGAAAGACTGATACAAACCTCAGTGATGTCAGGAGAGGCATCTCCAGAAATATCAGCAATACTTTACAGGGCATTGGTAAGACTTTGTCTGGGGTTTTTTTGTATATTCTGATCAGCAATGCTCTATCAGAGAGAATTTCAAGATGAAATAGGAGGCTGAGCGAGTTTTTCACTGCTTTAGTCTAGAGCTGAGCCATTCCTGTCACAGACTTCTTTGTGCTTGGTACAAAATCCAAGTAAAAAGTCCTGTATCCTAAAAGTTAACTCAACAGCACTACTGAAAAGATGTGGCACAGCTACTTTGGAGAAGCTAAAGGGAGAAAGAAGCCTGGTATAGGTATTTAAATGATAGTATAAATACAGCTTTCAGGCAATTCTTTCAGTATGCATTAAGTGAAAAAAAAAGTATTTTTGCACATAATTTTTTAGAATTTTTTTTTTTAAGTCATATAGTTTAGGGTGTGAAATGAATGAGGAATTTGAGGAAAGGGGAAAGACATCTGCTACTTGTAAGGGATTTTGGAAAATGAGAGCTCATGGCAGCACTTCACCCTGCCGAGGTTCTTCTGTTGCAAAGGCAACCTTGCAAATGTCTATCCACTTGTACCCAGGCTGATTTTCTCTCTCTTTCTTTTCCTCCCTCTTTTTTAAGACATGTCTGTTAAACATCACTGGTTTCTATTTTTTCCTTACCATCCCTAACATAGCAAAGGTGATTGAGGAGTTTCTGTTCATAGGCTGCTGTAATTCCCATACGGTTTTGCAAGGCTGTACAAAGGTGATGTGTTACTGCTGAGTCTTGGGACACGAGGCATTTGGCTACATTCTTGTGACAAAGAATTCATAAAACAGAATTTATGCAGTGCTTTATGGAACCAGCTGATTAACTGCAGCCCTCAATAAAGGAAAGATGCTGTGTGCAATTGAAGTACAGGTATAAAAGAGCTACAATAAAGAAGATGCAAGTGAAAACAATATATTAAGCTTCTGAGAAGCAGATTCATTGGCAGGTCTTTGCATTTCAAAAGAAATTCAGGCCCTGTTGGTATGTGGTGGTGTTATTTCATGTTGTACGACAGCACTGTTAAGAGCAAGGGTTTGGATATAAACTCCTCCTGACCTTGGGAAACTGAATTACATTAATGCAGTTTATGTTTTGAGCAAGACTGGACTTGTGTGTCACACTCCAAGAATTAGTGAAGGCCAAAAAGTTGCCCCTGCCTTTAACTTACTATACAAAGAGATTATTTTCTTACTTTATGGCAAAATGCTACCAGGTTCCAAACACGTTTCTGTTTGCTTGGGCACAATTTTTATCAGCATATGTCACAAGTGCTTACATTTGTAAATACCTACACCTTAAGTTTGTAAATAATTCCCAATAATATTGCAATTGTTGTTGGAGTTCCAGTTTCTGTAATTGGAAATTTTGCAGATACACATGGGTTTGAGGTTCTCTGTGGTAGAGTCACTATGTATATAAAAGTATTGTAACTCTTTTACTAATGCTAAAGACAGAGCTTCTCTAGCAGCTATGATAGTGAAAAATACTGTGGGTTATTTCTCCTGGTGCTTCAAATACCTGAATATAGATTAAATGTGTTACGTTTTGGACTGGTGGAATCTCTAAGAAAAGTGTTGCATGAATGTAGACTGAAATGCAGTTTTTTTCAAGTAGATAGTCAAGGGGGAAAATCAGAAGCTTATTTCACTGGTATGGCGAGGGACTGAAAGTAGCAAGAAAGGTTTTAATCATGAAATAATGGAATTAGAGTTGGTGGTGCAAACCGTGAATATTTTATCATGTTCTTGCCCAACATCTGTCCTAAAGGAGAGTTAACAAATTGGTTCAATCTTTCTTAAAAAGCAGCCATAAATGCAACTGTTACATACTATTATATTACAGTGTAATATTCTCAATGACAGCAAGACAAATTTCGGTTTGCTCAGTGTTAGGGCATTATCCTTGGCAACATTTTGACCAGTGTATTTTCTTGCCCTAATTCAGATGCAAGAGAATACCAGTCTCCAAGCTCTTCACAGGCTTTGAGTAATTGCCATTTGTTTTTGTCCTTCACCTCTCTGCTCTTCTGAAAACAGATTGTATTCCACAGCAGGGTTTCAGTGATGAGAGGTAAAGTAAACCCTCCTCTAGCAATTGGATGCTTTGACTTACTAAAGTCACTGCTCCTTGAAAGAGAAATTGGTTTCTCTTGAGAACATGTGAGCAATAAAAAAAAATAAAACTGTAGATGAGTTTGTATAAGGGCACATAAAATCCAAATTCCTGGCTGTAGACATTTTTGTGAGAAGTAGAAAACTGATTCACTGATTACTAGTGTGGCCATTGTATTTGTTTAAGGCATTTTTGAAGTCCAAAGGCTCTTGAAAAGTGTTTATTTCCCTGAGGAGACAAATGCAGGATTCTGTAGTGCAAGTCAAGTATGCCAGCCTTTAACAGGATTATGAGAGCTTTTTCCATGGGTCTGCAGTGTGAAAAACATCCTTAGCTGTAGGTCACAATGAATAAGAGGAGAAGAAAGTAGCCAGAAGAGATCCAGCCAGCTGGCTGGTTTTATGGGTAGGTTGTTAGACTGGCTGTAAAGGACTGGTTTCAAATTTAGACTGGTGCCTGCAAAGCAGCTGGGTGCACACGTTCTACTGGAAATACTCCTCTTAATGCTCCGGGGCAAAGCAGTTACAGTATTTGATATTTTTAAGAGATTTATTTTAATAGAACAGAGTGCCCTGGGCTTCTGCAAATGACTTATCTTCCTCCTTCAGAATGCTCAGTCACAAAGCTAAACTCAGCCTGCTTTATTTCACAGATGACTGTTGTGAGTCCCTATCCCAGGCTCTGTATCAAGGCTGAGGAGTGGCCTTGGTGCCACAGTGATAAGTGCTCTCTAAGTGCCTACACAGAGAGATAAGGCTCGAGGATACTCACCAGCTAATTCAGGATAATAAATTAAATAGAAGTGAGATGTAATTTATGTTGTTAATAAGTCTCTTTTCCTGTTAGTAACATGCAAATCTATGCAAAATTATTTGTTTTGCATAAAGAAGTTGAATTGGAAAGATGCCATGTGGCCTAGCTACAGAAAGTCCTTAACAAATTGCATAATCTTAATATCAGTAAACATAGTCTAGGTGTTTGGATATGTTCTTAATTCAGTTCCTCTTGCTATTGTTAAATACTAACCAACATTCTTGTTGTGGGCACTTTTACACTTTGTGCCATCAAACCCCTTTATTTGAGTTGTTTATGCTCTTTGCTAATGTTAATGGATTCAACCTCACATTGCCTTGGGGATTCACTTTAATGCACAGGTAAACAAATGCAGACCCAGTTCCTCTGACTCACATTGCATACATCAGGAAACCTCCAGCAGAGGTTTAAAGCTCTTGCTTTAATTCCTGTACTCATCTTCCTTCCAAAACAAGAATTACTGTCCTCCACAGAAAGACATTTCAGTTGGATTGCCACAGGGCTCTTGTCCAATTTTTTTGTGTAGACACTTACCTTGCTCCAGGGACCATTGTGTCATGCACATGCTTTTAATTTCTTTTCAGTTTTTTTAAGACCAGCTTCTCCCTTTCTTTTTTTTAATGGCTGTCTTCTGCTGAGAAATGTTAAAATAGTTTGCAGAGACCATCTGCCCTCTTGCCAAGCTGGAGTACTTGGGTTCTGTACATGGCTGTGACACTTGCCAACTTTTCCACTCACAGCAAAGTTTCTTCTCCTATCTTTCCCCATACATTTTCTAAATATAAATTAGGAATAGCAGACAGTTTCTCATAAGGCTCTGTCTGCACTATGGATAAATTCCACGTTTAGTCTCTTTCATTCTCCATTTGATTCTGCACTGACCTTTGTATGTGGTTGTCTTATCTTCTGGCCTTCTTCCCCAAAACCAGTACTGTGCAAATAATTGATTTTTCAGTTTACTGACTGGACTGGAGAGTCAGGAATTTATGGGGTAATTCTTCATGGTAAAGTAAAAGACCTTTTAAAAAACTCTTTAAAAAATGAAATCTGACAGTTTTTGAAGCAGAGGCATCACTTTGAAACAAACAAGCTAAATTTCGGTATTTCAGTCCTTCAGCTTGTCAATCCCAATTTGTAAATTATTTTGATCATCTCAAACTCCATTTTCTGCAGCACAGAAACTGTCTTCCAAATAATAATAATAATAATAATAATAATAATAATAATAATAATGTTATTGTTATTATTATTATTGTTGTTATTGTTATTGTTATTGTTATCATATCTTCTTTTTTTCTGCCTGCAACCTGAGCTGAAACATTGCAGGGAAACGTTTGATAAGTTGTTATTGTTGTTGTTATTGTTATTATGATCATAATTATTATTATTAATATTACTATGATTAATATTATTATCATTATTATTGTTTTAACTATATTAGTACTTTAATAATGCTACTATTTTAATGATACTCACATTATTACCGATATTTGTATTACCGACATTGTTAATTCAAACTTTTTCTGCCTGCAACCTGAGATGAAAAATCACAGGGAAACTTCTT